>PVJX010008450.1:0-65677 GCA_004027295.1 Dolichotis patagonum
AACAGTCTCCCCAAAATGTTTTCTTTATTCTTGAAATTTAAAAATGGCATGAGAATATGTCTAGGAGTTGCCTTCCTCTTATTAAATCTTAAAGGTAGCCTGTAAGCCTTTATTTTCAGTCATACTTTGTTTTTCAACTCTGGAAAATTTTCTTCAATTAGTTCCATAATTATTTTTTCAGGTTCATTTGCTTTCCTCTGTTTCAGGTGTTCCTATTCTGTGTAGAGTGTGTCTCTTGACAGGCCCTCTAAATCTCTTTTTTTCTTCTTAATTTCTTAGACATTTTGCTCTCCATTCTGGGAGAATTATTCTTGTTTTCCACTTATTTCAGGAATTTTATTGTGTAACTGACCATTCTTATATTTTTCCTTTACATAGAAGGCCACAATCTCTTCCATGTGGTCATATGTCACCTGCTTTACAATTCAATCCATGTAGATAATGAATTCACTTTTAAGGCAGCCAGTACTTCTCTGAAGGTTGCTGTAGTACATCAGTATCAAGAATAATTTCTTGATTAGTTAGCTCTGTTCCTTTGTTCTGAACTGAAGTCTTATGACATTTTCAACGGTTCTGCTCAATAGCGTGCAAAACTGCAGTCTTCCCTAGCACAAAGTTAAACAACCAAAATGGGCCCCTTATGTTGTCTGTGCAGGCCTCATCTCCAAAAGCCCTTTTTATGCATGAAAATCTAGGAGTTGACTGGCATCACTGTATGCTTTGTAGATTAAAGATTGAGGTGCGGGGCTTTTATTCCTTGAGTTATAAAATGAAATATGGTGGAAGTTTTTTTTTTTTCCTAAGCCATTGAGACCATTGACTGAAAAGACCACGGGTCAAGTCAGCTGTCAAAGAATGGCATTTGCATCAGCCTGGGCCACTTAGAGAGTTCAAGGCTGGCCCAGTCTGCATGGCATAGTGAGACCCTGTTTCCAAAAAAGAAAAAAAGAATGAAAAAAAGAATAGGATATTTTGACTAAAATAAATACATGAGTCACAGTTTATTAGGTTTTTGCTGTGAGATGAAGACCTTTGTACTGAATTTGGAAATGTGATTTAGAAATTACCCCACTTTTCTATAATTTCTTGTTTTTTTTTCTTTAAAATTGAGTGAGAGTTTAAATTGCTTCTTCTGGACCCAAACTTGGATTCTTCCCACCTCAGTCTCCCAGACTGCTGAGATTATGGTGTATACCATCATAACTGGGCCCAACAATTTGTAAATAACAATTTGCTTAGTTTTTTCAGGGTATTCAATTTAGTTTACATGAGAGTTCTTTCAGTTTTTTCCCCATGGGATGAAATATATGATCTACACAGTTTAAAAGAGGAAAGGTTATTTTTGCTCATGGGTTCAGAAGTTTCAGTCTGTGGCCAGCTGTCCTTAAAGCAGAAACATCCTGGTGGAAGGGCCTACCTTATGGCGACTGGAACAGAACAGGGAGCAGTGCTAGACAGGAGGATATCCAGGATCAGATATAGTACCAAGGTTGCCCCTCCATGATTCACCAGATACACCTAGAAGTGTGCTTTATTAATTCCTAGCCAGTGCTAATACCAATCAAAGTGACAATCTAGTTTGTCATATACCCCCTTTCCCCCTCAGTTCATACTTTAAAACATTTTTAAAAGTATACTTACAGTGGTACCAGCATATATAGGCCCAGAAAACAGAACTTTGGTAAACATAAAACTCAGTTGGCTGGAGCCCATGAGTTCATCATGACGTGGTACCAGTCAGGATGCTTTTTCTAAGACAGTGGGGAGCCTGCTCTATATACACACTTGGAGCTATATTAAGAGAACTTTCCTAAGGAAAGGTAAGATTATAGAATTAGTTATTATGTTAACTTTTTGTCACTACAAAAATATGAGGCAATCAACTTATAAACAGAAAAAGTTTTATTTCAGCTCATAGCCTTGGAGATTTTGGTACACAGCTGGATGGACCCATTATCTTTAGGTCTCTGGTTTGCACAGGGGCAGGATATCATAGCAGAAAGGAGTGGCTGAACAGAATTGCTGACCTCATGACTGAGATAAAGGAGTTTCACGTCCCCTTCAAGGGCACACACCTGCTCAGCTCCATCTCTTGCACTGTTCACTGCCTTCCAATGTGTAGCACCAAACTGGACCAAGTTTCCAACATAGGAACAATTGGGAGACACCGAAGGTTCCAACTATAGCAGGAAAGAAGATGGGCTGAATCATGGAAAATTGATTTTTCTGGATGACTAAATACTTGAAACTATTCCAAACTAACAGTTGAGGCAAAGCTTTCTAGATTGTATTGATGTCTTAGAAAAAAAAAACCCCAGTGAAATCAGCCTATAGCCAGTTGACAGTCTAGTAAGCAACTATATGGGATGGTGTTTTGGGAGCGTTGTGTCCTTCCAGTGGATGTTCCTCAGCTGCTTTACTGGTCCAACTTGTGTCCTCCCTCCTGGATTTCTCTACTTTGCCATATGCTTCTGTTTCTTCCCCAAGAATCTTCTCATGGTCCTCAAGTCAAGTTGCTATTTCTATGCCCTGCTTCTCAGCCATGACTTTCTACTGTCCTGCCACTGCCAAAGCTTTTGGCATCAGAGCTTTTGGGTTTTTTCATTTTGTTCCTCCAGGTCAGTCATGTTGTTCTACCAGGTCAGCAATGCTGGATCCTGACACCAAATATTTAACAGTCCCCATCACTTCATGCTGCTCTGCTGGGGTTGGGTAGTTGAGGCTGGCTGGATCAACGGCTACAAGACATATCTGGGGTATGGAAAGGAGAGGGATCAAGACCTTCAGAAATAAGTGAGGGAAGAGGACCTTCCAGAGAGCAGTGCCCTTATTATTTCGGACTTTCTATATGCATGCTTATTTCTGTAAATTGTTTTCTCCATCCAGATATTGATTAACTGGAATGCCCACAGAGAATTCTAAGAATGAGTTCTGCTCAAAACTGCAGAGATTGGCATTGGATTCTCAATGAGTTTGCTTGAGGGTTCTCAGAATAATGGTAAAATATCTTTAGAATGGATAAAAGGAGAGGATGCGGTATAATTACTATTCTTTTGATGCTGAAATGAGTTTAGATATAATGAAATGGTCCCTCTTATGGTTAAAAACAACAACAAAAACAACCAACTCCCATATCTCAAACCCTCCTTGAGCTAAAGCTGCAAATCACATCCATTTGTAGGTGGTTGAGAGATGACGCCTGGATAATGAAGGCTCATAAACCTGCACTGTAGTTAGTGTAAACAGCGGCCCTCTTGTTTTCACTCCCTCAGAAGCCCTAATTCATTTCTAATTACCGTCTCCTGGAAAAACACCACACCATCATTGCCTTTTAAATTTCTTTTTCTTTTAACAAAAAACATGTATGTTAGGTCATTAAGAAAAACCTTGCCTTTATTTGGGTGATATTTTTGTTCAATAGAGCAGAATTATTACTTTGTGTCAGGCCCAATTTGTGTGCTAGGAAGAAGAGGCTGCATGCATTTTAATTTGGCAATGAATGGACAATAATCAAGAGAACGTAGCTTTTCTACTGTTCTTCAGTTCAGAGCTCCATTTTTATTCAGAGAAGAAACATCTTTGCCATTTGGGTTTTTAAAATGAATCAATCAGGAAGAAAACATATTGACATGTGAAATGCCAAAACCTTTTCTTAATTTTCAGCTCAATATTGTATTTTGCTATTTTAAAAAATCCATGAAGAAAAAGAAGCCTCTTAAAATTAATGGTAATAAAGAAAATCATGATGATTTTTGGAGACAAGGAAGTAGACTATGGCAAAAGTCAGCTTTTGTTATATTTTCATATAATGAACTATTACCCAAAAAGATATTTTGTAAGTGAACAAAACTTTGATTTTCTCATTCATAAGTTGAGGTTATCATGTTTATTTTTTTAAGTGACTATTTCTGTTTTTTTGGTAAACTTAGAAAATGAATGAATTGATGGGGTACATTTTAAGACTGAATGAAAGTGAGGCCAAGGGAGGGGTGTACTCTTTCTCAGTCCATAAAGAGACTCTGAGGATGTCACACATAGAAGTTGTCATCTACCACTTCTACCTCCAGAAGATCTGGGGGAAAAGGTGACTATAGCAACACTGCCAGTCCAGAGAGTCAAGGAGTAATTGTCTGGGAAGGCCACTTTTGTCAAGACAGACTAGTGAGGAGACCACAGGTCTCAGAACTGTCCATTACTTCTCAGTCTATCCAGGGCTCTGACGTGGACTATATTGTTAAGAATTGGGGAGAAGTGGATGTGTCTTAAATCTTATTGAATAATGAATAAATTCTTAAATGTTTAGGTTGTAGAGATAGTTTGATTATTCCTTAAGCTTTTATCAAAATATATGGTAAGACCATTTACTCATTTGATTTTTACCTGTCCTTGTTAATGACTGAGTTATGGTCCTACAACTAGATTGTTAAATGAGTTGGTTACTAAATGAGGAACTGTATATAGTATATACAGCATGGTATTCAGAACAAAGAAATGGTCAAGGGAAACTCCAACTTGGTGAATTTATTTTTATTTGCATAACTCTTACATTCACTACTGTAGTGTATAACAACATAAAACTACAGTACCGTATTATACAGTACAATCAGCAAAAATTGCAGTAGTGTATAAACCAATTATACTGTACAAAACAAGACATTGAGGCTCTACAAACAAAATTTATAGAACTGTGCACATACACACAAAAAACCCAGCTCTTATGTCTGGGCGGTGAGTCATAAGTCTGAGCAGTTGTTAAACAGGTAAGTCATTAAATGAAGAATGTCTATATTTGCTGCAATGACTAAAGACTGAAAACACTGATAAGCCAAAAGAAAGATACATGATTTACAAGTCTACTTCTGGCGCGCACACACACACACACATATGTGTGTGTGTGTATATATATATATATATATATATATATATATATATTTGTTATTTTGAGACAGGATCTTGCTATCTAGTCCAAGCTGAACTGAACTAGCTGTTTATCCCAGGCTGGACTGAAACACAGGTTCCTCTTGTCTGAGGCTCTGCAGTACTGGAATTACAGGTTATATATATTCTTTAAACTAGCAAACTAAAAAAAAGATATTTCTAAGATGGTCTTTTGATTTTGCAGTGCAGATTGTGCCAAGGCACGGGCCATATTTGACAAGCACAGGATCACTGGACTACACCCCATGCCCTGAGATGATCATTTTTCCTTTTTGTGGGTGTGTATGGTGCTGGGGATGAACTCAGAGCCTTAGCACACTGATCAAGTGCACTAGCCAGCTACACCCCAGGCCTCAAACTGGGTTTCAGAAAGCCCTCCAGGTGACTCTGTTGCATCCTGAGGTTGGAAACCTACTGATCAAAGGCATTCAATCGTGGGGATGGGAACTGTGAAAGGTGGACTACACAGGGACTCTGGCAGTCTGTGGTTTGCTTCTAAATGCATGGGACTACTCTGTTGATGTCTGAGTGGTTTCCAAAATGACCATAAAGGAATAAGGGGCAGTTGTTTGCTCGGGAGGCCAAGATGTTGAATGTAATATATGATTGGAGAGAGCAGTTGACACTTAGACATGCACTGAAGAACAACCCAGGGCTAAGGAATATGTACACTGAGGAAGAGCAATTATAGTATTCAGGAGAATTCAGCACTGTTGACTCTCCTGTCACTTGTTTCAACTAATTTCCTTTTACTTTTTTTTTTTAAATAGGATCTCACAATGTAGCCCAGGCTGGCCTCAAATTTACTATAATCCTCCTGCCTCAGCCTCCCAAATGCTGGGATTACAGGTATGCACTATCATGCTCCATTGTTTCAATTAAATTCTTCTCCCTTTTAAAACAGCAATGGACACCAGTAAATAGTATTATATGGTTATAATACTAACTATTGATGTTTCCAGTCTTTAATATCCTCTGTCCATGGATTCCACATCTGCAGAGTCAAGCAACAATAGATCAGAATATGTGAAAAAAATGTACCTGCACTGAACATGTGTAGATTTTTTATAGTTGTTATTCCCTAAACAATGCCATATGACAATTATTTACATGTCATTTACATTGTATTAGATATTTTAAGTAATCCTGAAAGAGTTAAATATATCATATTATAGTATGCATGCATGTCCATGATTTTTGTTTTTTTATTTTTATTTTAAAGAGAACAAAACCCACACCTAGCTACCTCTGTTGAGCCCCTGGAGCTGAGGGCATGTGAGGTGATTTCCAGTGTGGTTATGCTTGCTCCAGGAGAGCTCTGGACCATCACTCCCAGTGGCTAGGACCCTGCCCAGCATCCTAGACTCCTGGAAGATGCACAGGAGGTCCCTGTGGGCCTGATTGGGCCATACCCAGTGACCTCTAATCATTCCTGTGGAGCTGTGGGTGCATGAGGTGATTTCCAGTATGCCCGTGGGAAACGTTGGAACATTGCCTGAAACCAAGAAATACAGGAAAATGACAAAATGAAAAGCCAAAATGCAATCTCAAACCTCCAGTCCATCCCAACAGAACCTAGGAGCCATGTACATAGAAGAAAATATAATTCATACACCTGAAATTCCTGAAATGATATCAACTGAAATAAAGAAACAACTCCGGGAAGCTATAAAAGAACTCAAATCAGAAATAATCTCCCAGGTAAAATAAGAAATGATAAATGTAATGAAAGAAATGCTAAACACATCGAAAGAAGACAAAGTTAAAAAATTAGAGGAACAATGCAAAAAGATGGACACCTTAAATGCACAATATAAGAAACAAGCAGAATGCATGAAGCAAGTTCAAAGAGAGACACAGGAAATCAAAAATTCCGTTGAAAGTTGGCAAAATGACATCAAAGGTGAAGATAGAATTTCAGACCTTGAAGAGAAGATTGCAGCTAGTGAACAGGAAAGGAAAGATCTTTTAAAAATAACAAGGAATCAGGAAATAATAATTCAACAGTTGCAAGATGATACAAAGAAAAACAACATAATATTGATAGGAATAAATAAAAAAGAAGGGGACAGCCCAAATGATACCAAGAGGCTACTTACAGAAGCAATAGCTGAAAATTTCCCAAACATGAGAATGGAAACTGACATTTGGATTAGTGAAGCATATAGAACTCCAAACAGCCATAACCAAAATAAAACTATACCTAGACACATAAAAACCACTGTCCCAGAAACCCACCCTAAGAACAGAATACTAAAAGCTGTTAGAGAGAAAAGACAGATCGCCTATAAAGGAAAACCTATGTGAATCCCAGGAGACTTTTCAACACAAACAATGAAGTCAAGAAGAGCATGAGTGAAGGATTTCAGATCCTAAAGGAAAATGACTTTCAACCCAGGGTGATGTGCTCTGCAAAACTGTCCTTCAAAATGGATGGAGAAATAAGATACTTCCATGACAAAGAACATCTGAAGAACTTCATGATCACCAAACCAACCCTACAAAGAACACTGAAAGACATTTTAGATACAAATAGGAAAAAACCACTAAGCAAGGCAGACAATTAAACAGGATGGAAAGGTACAGATACAACAGCAGAAAGATAATATACTACAAATAAAGCAATATATATCAGTTATAACTATTAATGTAAATGGCCTCAGTTCACCAATTAAAAGAAACAGACTGGCACAATGGATCAAGAAACAGCATCCAACCATATGTTGTCTACAAGAAACCCATCTAACCCAAAGGGAAATTCATAGACTGAAAGTCAAAGGATGGAAAACAATACTTCATGCAATAGGAACCTCCCCCCCCAAAAAAAGCAGGGGTAGCTATTCTGTTTGCAGAAAGTGAACTTCAAACCAAGAATGATCCAAAGAGATAAAGAAGGTCACTACATACTAGTTAGGGGAAAACTTCAAGAGGAAGAGATAACAATCTTAAATATATATGCACCAAATTCCAGAGCACTCAGCTATACAAAACAAATATTGACAGAAATGAAAAATCAAATAAGCAATAACACAATTATAACAGGAGACATTAACACACCATTGACACAAAAGGACAGATTAACCAGACAGAAAATGAGCAAAGAAATAACAGAACTGAATCACACCTGTGAACAAATGGACTTGATAGACATATACAGAGTGTTCCATCCAACGACATCAGAATATACATTCTTCTCAGCAGTACATGGAACATTCTCTAAAATAGACCATATAATAGCCCACAGAACATACTTAAGTAAATGTAAAAGAATTAAAATTATCTCATGCATGTTATTGGATCATAGTGTCATGAAACTAGAAATTAATGATAAAAGAAACTTCAAAATCCCCATAAACACATGGAAATTCAATAATGCACTCCTGAGCAATCAGTGGGTCACAGAGGAAATTAAAGAAGAAATTAAACAATATCTACAAGCAAACGAAAATACAAATACAACTTACTAGAATTTGAGGGATGCATTAAAAGCAGTCTTCAGAGGAAAATTTATTGCAGTGAATTCTCACATCAGGAAAACAGAATGAACACAAATAACCTGATGCTATACCTCAAATATCTAGAAAAAAAGAGCAAGTCAAACCCAAAGCCAAAGGAAGGGAGGAAATTATAAAGACCAGAGCAGAAATCAATGCAATAGAGACTAAGAAAACAATACAAAGAATCAATGAGTCAAAGAGTTGGTTCTTTGAAAGAATAAATAAAATTGATAAGCCCCTAGCCCACCTTATTTAAAAAAGGAAAGAAAAACTCAAATTCATGCAATAAGGAATGAAAAAGGTGAAATCACAGACTCTGTGGAAATATAGAAGATCATCAACACCTATTTCAAAAACCTTTACTCTGATAGGTTCGATAATACAGAAGAAAGGGACAGATTTCTAGATACATATGAAATAGCAAAGCTGGGTCAAGAAGAAGTAAAACTGCTGAAAAACCCAATTTCTACTAATGAAATTAAAAATGTAATTAAATCCTTACCAACAAAGAAGAGCCCAGGCCCAGACGGACTCACTGCAGAATTCTGCAAGATATTCAAAGAAGACAATGTCCACACTCCTCAAACTCTTTAATGAAATTGAAAGGGAAGCAATTCTTCCTAACTCAGTCTTGGAAGCAAATATTACTCTAGTACCAAAACCTGAGGAAGACCCAACTAAAAATGAACTACAGACCAATCTCCCTAAAGAACATAGATGCAAAAATTCTCAATAAAATATTGGCAAACAGGATGCAGCAAATCATGAAGAAGATTATATACCATGACCAAGTGGGATTCATCCCAGAAATATAGGGATGGTTCAACATATGTAAATCAATAAATGTAATCCACCATATCAATAAAGCCAAAAATAAGAATCACATGATAATTTCTATAGATGTGGAAAAAGCTTTTGCTAAGGTCCAACACTCATTGATGATAAGAACCTTACAGAGAATTGGAATAGATGGTCTTTACCTCAATATGATAAAGGCCTTCTGACAAACCAACAGCCAGCATCATATTAAATGGCCAAAAACTGAAAGCCTTTACCCTAAAATCAGGCACAAGATAAGGATGTCCACTATCACCACTCCTATTCAACGTAGTGCTGGAAATACTAATCAGAGCAATTAGACAAGAGAGAGAAATAAAAAGAGTAAGGACAGGAAAAGAGGAAGTTAAATTATCATTATTTGCAGATGACATGATACTCTACATAGAAGATCGCAAAACTCCCTTGAAAGAATCCTAGATATAATAAATAAATTTAGTAATGTAGCTGAATACAAAGTCAATACTCAAAAATCAATAGCATTCCTATACTCTAAGAACAAAATCACTGAGAAAGAGAAATAAGGGAAGCTACATCTTTCACAATAACATCCAAAAAAATTAAATACTTAGGAATCAATCTAATGAAAGAGGTAAAAGATCTATTCAGTGAAAATTATGATACCCTGAAAAAAGAAATTGAAGAGGACCTTAGAAAATGGAAAGACATCCCTTGTTCATGGATAGGAAGAATAAATATTGTGAAAATGGACATTCTCCAAAAATTGTTATACAGATTTAATGCAATCCCCATAAAAATACCACTAGTATACCTTGTAGATCTAGAGAAATCACTCCTAAAATTCATCTGGAACCAGAAGAGAGCTAGAAGAGCAAAGGCAATTCTAAGCAACAAAGGCAAGGCAGGAGGCATCACAATCCCTGACTTGAAGTTCTACTACAAACCTAAGGTAATAAAATCAACATGGTACTGGAATAAAAACAGACCTGAAGATCAATGGAATAGATTAGAAGATACAACTACAATTACAAACCCACTCAGCCACCTTATCTTTGATAAAGGGGCCAAACACATCCACTGGAAGAAAAATAGTCTCTTTAATAAATGGTGCTGAAAAAATTGGCTCTCCATATGCCAAAAACTAAAACTAGACCAATGCCTATCACCATGTACTAAACTAAACTCTAAATAGATCAAAGACCTAAATATTAAAACAGAAACACTAAATCTGTTGGAAGACAAAGTAAGTAAAAATCTTGAAGACATAAGGGTAGGTAGAGAATTCATGAACAAGAATCAAACCTCATGGGAAATACTTCCCAGAATCAGTAACTGGGACCACATCTTATTAAAGAGCTTCTGCATGTTGAAAGAAATCTCCAGCATAGTGAAAAGAAAACCCACAAATTGGGAAAAAATCTTAGTGAACTGTCCCTCAGACAAAGGACTTCTGTCTAGAACATATAAAGAATTAAAAAAATACCCAGACCCCTGAAATTCAAAGACCCAGTCCAAAAATGGGCATCTGAGATGAATACACAATTCTCAGATGAAGAAATACAAATGGCAAATAAACACATGAAAAAGTGTCCAGCATCTTTAGCCATTAGAGAAATGCAAATTAAAACCACACTGAGATTCCATCTCGCTCCAGAAAGAATGGCCAGGATAAAGAAAACTACCAACAACAAATGCTGGAGAGGCTACAGGGGAAAAGGAACTCTTCTGCACTGTTGGTGGGAGTGTAGACTGGTGCAACCACTGTGGAGGTCAGTCTGGAGATTCCTCAGAAAGCTGAGTTTGGAAGTCTCATTTGACTCCACTATTCCATTTCTGGGCATATTCCCAGAACTGAAAACGTCATACTACAGTGATTTATGTGCACCCATGTTTATAGCAGCACAATTTGTAATAGCCAGATCTTGAAAACAACCTAAGTGTCTATCAGCTGAGGAATGGATAAAAAAGTTGTATTTTCATACAATGGAGTACTACTCAGCTATAAAGAATTATCACATTGAGATATTTATAAATAAATGAATGCAACTTGAGACCATACACATAAGTGAAAAAAATCAAACTCACATGTATAAATACTGTATAGTCTCCCTAGTGTAAGAAATGTTGAGTACGTAAGATTTTATGGTAATCATGGTTCCCCATTATATTGCTTTGAAGTCTTATAATATTTTTACTCATTGGTTGAAATGATTTTATTCTGTTTTGTTTGATTTTATTATGTGTGATTGTATAAACAGCTAGTTTGAAGAAAACAAGACATTATGGCAGCCATTGCTGATTTAATATCATCTTGCTTTAAAGTCCTACCATGCTTTTGTTCTTCTGTTTCCATTGGTTCTACCATGTTGTGTCTTACTGGGTTTTACTATGTGTGATAGTATGAACAAATTTTTTAAGGAAAATGAGATATTATAGTAACCATTGTTCATTATCAGTTATTTGGTTTTGAATGCCCTGTGATACTTTCATTCTCTTGAATGGTTTTACACTATTTTGTTATGTTTGATATTGTTATGTGTGTGAAGCTATGCTCAACTATTTCAAAGAAAACAGACATTACAATAGCTACTGTTGATATCTGGTTGTCTTGTTGTGAGGTACTGTGTTGCTTGCATTGTTTTGTTCTGATTTGCTTTGTTTTGTTCTCTTTTGTTTTATTCTCTTTAAAATAAAATAAAAAAGAAGAAAACCAAGCAAAATAAAACAGAATAAAGCCAGCAAAACACACCAATGTAAGTAACACAGGACTTCAAAACAATAGGAAATCAACAGTGGTTACTGTAATGCCTCTTGTTGTCTCTTGCTGCAGATACCTTCAAACACAATAAAAATCAAACAAAACAGAACAGAATAGAACCAATAAAAACAAAACAATGAATGCAATAAAGGACTTCAAAACAAGATAAGACCAAGTCCAAAATTGCTACCATAATATATCTTGTTATCTTTGAAATAGCTGCCCATGCCATCGGATATAATAAAATCAAACAAGACAAAACAGAATAAAACCCAACCCAACAAAACAATGAAAATGATACAGGACTTCAAAACAAGATGATAGGGAATTAACAATGACTACCACCTTCAGAAGGAGATCCCCCATAGATACCACATTGTGTATTGCTATCCTCTGAATTTTAAACCTGAAAAGTCAGTGAAACACCAAATACTACAAGCATTAAACTGTATTTTACCTCAACAGCTATCATCGCAGCCTGTGTTTCTTTGGATCAGCCAGTTACCTACATTGGGGTGGTGGTGGTGTTGGCTCTTCTTGTTTTCCAACCCATGAGCTTGAAGGGGCTGGCATCTGGCTCTTCCCCAGCAGCCCACACATGGTGCCAGTTCACAGGGAGAGCTTGCTTCCTGTTGACTTCTTGTTCTCTTCCCCCATAGTCCACAAATGGTGCCGACTCATGGGAAAAGGCTGGCATCTGGCTTTACCCCCAGAGGCCTGCCCATGGCACCAATTTGTAGGGAGGGCTGCTTCTTGGTCTGCACCTCCATGTTTATAGCAGTTCATAACAGCTAAATCCTGGAAGCAGGCTCTATGTCCATCGACAGGTGATTGGATAAAGAAAATGTATTTATACACAATGAAGTACAATTCTGCCATAAAAAGTATAAACTTGAGTAATTTGTAGTAAAATGAATGCAATTTGAGACCATTATAAGTAAAACAAATCAGACACAAAAGCTAAAATATTGCATGATTTCTTTTACATGAGAAATTCAAAACATAAATAAAGAGCAAAATAAAAGATAGATAATGAAATAGGGAGATAGCTCTTTCTCAATTGGGAAGGGGATCCAGGAGTGGAAGGGGGAGGGGAACAACGTGATTGAAAACAAGAATTAAGATGTTATGTCCATGTACTAACTGCCCACAAGGAACATAAAGATTATGTACTACAAACGTAATAAATAAATAAAAATTTTAAAAAACGTATGTGGGGAGACATGTATAAGTTATATGTGAATACCACACCATTTTATATAAAAGACTTGAGCATTTTGCTATTCCTGCATGGGGTGGTGGACACTTGATTCAATCTCCCATGTATACTTGTGGTTAATTGTATTCATATTTTCTTAAGTATATTTCATTTTATTTATTTATTTTTGAAATACTGATGGTCAAACACAGGGCTTCATTCATGCTAGACATACGTTCTACCTTTGAGCTGCATCCAAAACTACTCTTTAAGTGTATCTGAATATGTCATCATCTTACTGCATGCAGCAAAATTTAGTAAATATTTGTAAATATTTTTTACTGAAAAATATTTTATTTCAATAAAAATATGAAAACATTTGTTTTCAAGACATAAAAATGTGCCTAAAGTTGGCATTTCACTTTTGGAATTAAAATATAGAAATTTATTAATTATTTCTCTGTATTTTTTATTAATGATTTCCAATATGCCAACAGTCTGACTCTTGCTGCCTGAGTGACCATGAAGACCTGAAAACTCTGAATCTTTGCTTTTTTATCTGAAAAATGGGATAACAGCACTGAAAACAGATTACAATGAGTCAAATTAGATAACTGAATATTAAAATGCTTTATATGCTCTACTGTTATCATGACCATTACCACATATATAGAGTTACTATATGTGTTTATTAATATACACATTGCTATTTTTTATTTTCATTACTATATTTAACATTATCTACTTACAACGTGGAACAAAACATTGTGAACACTTATTTTTTGAAAACTCTTTTGGTCAAGATATAAAACATGACATAAGCCAGCATTTAGCTTTTGAAAAGGAAATAGAGAAAACTTATGTACTTATAAGTAAGCAATGCTTATTGCTAAAGTCATCAAATAGATGTGTATTTATTGTAGTGCAATAATGAATAAAACATTGGTAAGTAAAATACTGTCCATTGCTGACTGTCACCAGGTGACAGTACTGACAGAGACCCAGTGCTGCCAGGAAATGTGATTTGTATGTGGGATAATTTGTTGTCTTGTGATACCTAAGGGCTGGAAAATGCTAACTGCAAGATACTGGAACATATATGCATGTTTTTCCCCTGAATGGATATAGACATAAAATTCTTCAAAGTACTGGCATAGTTAATCTAAAAGCATATAAAAAGGAAAAGCATTTAACAAAATTCAACACCATTCAGAAGAAAAACTCCCATGAAATTCAGAATACAAAAGGATGTCTTCACTCAGATAGCCTGCACATATAAAAACCCCACAGGTGACATTAGTAGTGAAAGGCTGAATCTCTCCTATGAACAGGGCCAGGTCGGGATGTTGGCATTCATCATTTCTGATCAACATAGCACTGGAGGTCTCAGCCAGTGCATCAAGTCAAAGAGAAGAAACAAAAGGATTATATTAGAAATGAGGAAGTAAAACTGTCTTTATTAACAGGTGACTAATAGTTTAGGAGAAAAATTCTAAAGTAATCTTCAAAAGAGTAATTGGACTAAATGTATGAATTTGGCAAGATTACAGGATACAAGGTAAATATGTGAAAATCAATTGTAGTTCTTTATCAGAAATGAACAATCAGAAAATAAATAAAAGTAACTTTTAATAGCATTAAAAATATGACACTGGAGACCCAAAATGGTGGAGCAATAAGTGCCTGCAACTCAACTTCACCAGGAAAAAGCGTCTAGAGTCTGGAAAACAATAGCTTGGAGAGGAATCGAAGTGAGTGGAGGATACCTGCAAAGCACAAGGGAACTGACAGAGGAGAAAACAGAATTAAGTGGTACAGAAGATTTAGATGACACCTAAGAGGAGACTGTGCAGTGTCACTAACAGCAGCAGCTGGCTCACTCAGAGCCTGGAGGGAGAGAGAAACTAACAAATATTTTTGCTCATGGACAACCAGAAGAATCACCTATATTTGGAGCCAGAAAGGACAATGTAGGACACTGCTTCCAGAGTGGCCTTCCACCATCAGCAGCTGGCTACAGGGAGACCCCAAGATAGGGTCTCATGGTGGGTTATAGCTCAACTGCCCTGAGTCCCTGTCTAACCCACTATAATGGGTTAGACTGTTACTGCTGTAGCTGATTTGATTGCATAGAAATGATTCAGCTTAGACAGTGGACCTGTCTACCAAAGCGACTATTATACCCAGGGAGAGATACAGCAAGAGCTCCTAACCTAAGAACTTGGACTGGATCCGACTCTGCAAGAATGGCGGCAATTGGCAGAGAGAAGTCCTGAGTGGGAGTTTACTTGAGCACTGCTGTGGAGGGAGATGAGGAGTTACTGGATGTGAGCACGCAGACTCTGGCAAAGAAGCTGCTTAGGAATCACATACACAATGTCTCACTGGAATGTTTAAATCCTATCGAATGTCTTATAGGTTTAAATTTTTGTATGCTTCTTTTATTTAGTGATGTGGGACTATGTT
Source organism: Dolichotis patagonum (assembly GCA_004027295.1). NCBI lineage: Eukaryota > Metazoa > Chordata > Mammalia > Rodentia > Caviidae > Dolichotis > Dolichotis patagonum. The sequence continues at coordinate 15,656 of PVJX010008450.1, forward strand.
AGGTTCTTTTATTGTTTCCTGTGTTTATTAGGCTGTTACTTTTGTGTATTTGTTCTCTTATTGGCTCTGATTTAATAGGTGTCTCATTTCAGCTCCCTATCTAGTCTTGTCACTTTAAACCTCTGAAACAATAATATTAACATATGCCTTTATTGCTTTTCTAAATATGCAAACTTCTCTTCTAAAATTTTTAAATTTCCCATACTTAGCTCTCTTGCAGTCACTCCTATCTTCTCCAGCATTTATTTTTCTTGATCCAACCATCTAATGCCTTTGGTTCTTCCATTTCTTACACAACTTATTGTCCTCCTCATCAACAAGTTCTGACAACCACATAGCTTTCCTCAATCACAAAGTAAACCTCCATACTTACATAACTTGCCCCTACAAAATAGCCTCTAAAAACTCTCAACACTAACACTTCAACTCAAATAAAAGTACCCCAATACCATCAGACCCCACATCAACCTTTTCTTCTTGTTTACCACTATTCTCCCTTTAAATCTCCCCTTGATGTCTAAACCTCCTCATCCAACCACCTCCCATTCTACCCACCACAAACTACCACAAATAATAAACTGTTAGGGTGTACACAAAGAACAGAGAATGGGGGAATGTAACCGCTGGAATATCACATAGAAGTATTCTAAGGTTGATTCTGTAGATTTTGTTATAAACAGAAATAATTCTTTCAACAAAACATAGGGATAGGGTTGAAATCACTTAAAGTAAATAACAGAAAGAGTAAATACTACCAGTGGACATACAAAGCTGCAAGTTATTCATGGGCATGCAACATTCTACTAAAACTCCTCATATAAGCCACAAACTCTCACTTCTCTAGTCCCTACACTGCAGTAACTGCCCCTCCAGGGGAAAATATATGCATATATACAAATAAACATGATACACATAGGAGAATGAGAAAGCAAGGAAATAGATCTTCACCCCCAACTTTCCCAATGTAAAAGGAATCACAAAGGGAAAAGAAAACTAACACTGGGGAGCAGAAGTCTATAAAAAACTCATAGACAGAATAAGTAAAAGAGATGAGGTTAAAGAGGAAATGAAGCAAAAGTTCACAGTAATTTCACTCAATATGCCCATGGTGAATTTTGTGGAAATAGATAAAAATAGAAATAGAAATAGATAAAAATTGAATGAGCTACTCATAAGAGTTCAAAATTAGAATGACAAAATCAACAAGAATGTGGAATCTTTGAAAAGATGTTAGACAGAAATATCTGAAATTAAAAACCATATATAATTCATACATTGCAGATATGACCAATGTGAAGACAGAGTGTCTGATGTAAAGGACAAAATAGTGAATGACAATAAACAGCTCAAAGAAGCCAAAATAAAATATGAGAATAAGATAAGAATGTCCAGTAGTTATTAGATGAAAACAAGAAGATCAATCTAAGGCTACTTGAAGAAGAGAAAAACTAGAGGAAAGCACAGAGGGATTCAGTAACATACTTACAAAAATCATGAAAGAAAAACTTCCAAATATAAGAAAAGAGTTTAAAATACAAGTTAGTGTCACTTACAGGACACCAAACAATTATGATGAAAAAAGAAACTCACCAAAGCACATCCTTATTAAATTTTCAGATATCCAGCAAAAAACCCTTATAACTTTTTAATTAAAAAAAAGCAAAACAGAAAAAAGGGTAGAAATGATACAGAATTTTAAAAAAATAACATTAAGAAATCATCACTAGTTGATATATTATGTATTTTGAAGAGAATAGAACCAAATGAGATAAAAAAAATGGAGTCAGTCAAAACAAAAGGATGGACACAATACACGACTTAAAACCAAAGTACAAGGTAATTGACAAAGGTTATCATAATTCCTCTTGTTATCTTCAAAAGAATTGCCTGTATCATCAGGCATTATAAAACTGAACAAAATAGTACAGAACAAAATCAATAAAAATGAAACATTGAAGACATTATAGGACTTGAAAAGATAATAGTCAAACCAGAATGGGTATCATAGTTAATCTTATTGTCTTGTTAGTAGTTGCCTATATACTCAGACTTGATACTGTCAAACAAAACAGATTCAAATAAAATCAGTCAAAACAAGACAGTGGTCAGACAAAAAAGATTTTAAAAAATCAGTCAAAACAAGACAGTGAAAGCAATACAGGGCTTCAAATTAAGTTAATAAGAAATCAAAAATGGTTACCACAGTATATCTTGCTATCTTTGGAGTAGCTGTCCATGCCATCAAATCTAGTACAAATAGATAAACTGAAACAGAAACCAAACTAAACAGAGCAATGAAATCAATGTGGATTTCAAATCACAACATAAGATTAACAATGACCACTGCCTTCCCTTTTTAGACAATTCCTCCCCGTTCACTTTCAAAGAGTGCATTCTACTTTTTTTTTTAATCCCACTAACTTCTTTAGTTTTTAGATTAGGGAGGCAACCCGCTATTCATCTAAGTGATTTTGATCCTTTTTACCCCTGAGTCTGATCTCAAGTTGTATCCATTTATCTACAAGAGCCTCAAGGTTTTCCTTCCTTATAGCTGAGTAGTTCTTTGTGGTATAAAAGTGTCAGGTCTTTCCAACCATACTGCAACTGATGCCAAGTTACCCCTACTTTTTTCTGGTTCCCTGTCATATATTGAGCATTGTTTTCTCATCTTTGACTTTCAGTCTATAAACTCTCTTTCAGGTTAATTACATTTCTTATATAGAGCATCTCAATGGACCCTATATCCTGATCCACTCTGCCTGTGTTTCTTTTTATTAGTGTAGCAAGACCATCCATGTTACTGATTATGGCCAATCTTCTCTGCCTCATTTCTGCCATGCTATTTTTCTGCCATTGGTTGTCTACTTTTCCTCTTCATTCCACTGTCTGCCTCATTCAGTGAGCCCTCTCTGCCACTTTTCCTGAACCATGGTCTTTTTTCTCTCTTTCTAGAATGTCCTTCAGTATTTTTTGTAGGGCTGGTTTGGTGGTCATTAACTCCCCCAGCTCCTCTTTGTCATGGAAACATCTTGTTTCTCCATTAATTTTGAGAAATAGTTTTGCAGGGTACATCAATCTGGTTTGGAGATTATTTTCTTTCAGGACTTGGAATAGTTCAAGCTCCTCTTGATTTGATTGTTTGTGTTGAGAAGTCTGTCATGATTCTGATGAGTTTTCCTTTATAAGTAATCTGTTTCTTTTCTGTGACAGCTTTTAATATTCTGTTCCTGTGTTGAATTTCTGGGATTTTGTTTATTACTTGTCTGGGTGTAGATCTATTTTGATTATAGCTGGCTGGAGTTCTGTATGCCTCATTTTTCTGAATATCATTTCCTTTCCCTGTGCTTGGGAAGTTTCCTTTAATTATTTCTGTAAATAGCCTTTGTATTTCATTTGTGTTTACCCCTGCTTCTTCACTCACACTTTTTATTCTTAAGTTATGGATCCTTTTGTCATCTTCTAGTCTTTGTATTGTTACTTCCTGGTTCCTTGTTATTTTTAAGAGTGCTTTCCTTTTGTGATTGCAAGTTGCAAACCTGTCTTCAGGTCTATCAAACAGTTTTGCCAGCTTTCTATGGAATTTTTAATTTCCTGGTAATCTATTTGAATCTGATTCATGTATTGTAATTTTTTTATATTCTTCATTGAAGGTTTCCCTCCTTTTTCTTTGCTCCTTTATTCTTCCATCTGTGTCTTCTTTAGAGTACTTAGCATTTCTTTTATTATTTTTCTTATATCTTCCTTTGCTTATAATAGTATTTCTGTTTTATGTTCTTTTATAGTTTCATGAAGTTGTTTCTTTATGTCAGTTGTTGTTGCTTCAGAAACTGCAGGTGTGCGACTCCCAATCTCTTCTGTGTTTATGTCTCCTGGACCAGTACTACTTGGGTTGGAGGCTGGAGAATGCCTTTTGTTTCTTCCTCTTGTCATGTTCCTGGTTTCTTCCAGACAAGTGGGTAGTGGGGTCCCCATCACTTCCTGTATTGGTTATAATTACTCTAAAGTGTGCTGGCTAGCAATTTCTGTTGTTTACTGCTTTCCCCAATCTGCTGGTGACTACTGGAGTATAAGCAGGGGCAGGGCAGGCTGGTGCCTCCCTTCTGAGGTGGTTAACCACAGGGAATCTTTACTAAGTTAGTGTGTGCTGGGTATGTGGGATTGGCTAGGAATAGCTTTAGGGAAACCTCAGCCATGGGTATTGGACAGCACACAGTGGTGGGACTCAGTCCATGCAATTTTCACCAATCTGCTTTATGCTAGGAGTGGCTGACCGAAGCTGGCTGCAGTTCTGGTTCTGGGCTTATCCTGCCTGGCTCCAAAATGGCACCCAGCCAATTGTCCACTCCTGCAGGAGGACTGAGTCCCCCACAGTCACTACTGGCCAGTGCAGTTCTCTGGTCCATTGCTCTCCACCATTGTGTCTCCCCGTGGAGGTCTTTGGGCTTGCCACCCATCCACTTCACTGTGACTGTGGGTCTCCGGATTCCAGTGGTGCTTCTCACACAGTGGGACCAACTCTGGTGAAGGTGTCTCTGCCTACTGCCTTCTGTTTAAGTTTTTCTTTTCTTTCTTTTTTAAAAATTCTCTCTGTGGGCTTTGATTCTCACTTCAGTTTCTTCCTGGGTTGAGGGGACCCATTTCTTTCCTTCTGATCTTCTCCAGAATGCTATAGTACAGCCTCTGGGTTGTTTCTCTCAAAGAGGCTATTTGTTCTGCTGCTTACTGTTCCATCATCTTCCCAGAATCCCCTATATTATGTATTGTTATCTTAGAAGTAGTTGTTCAAGTTACAAAATCAAGCATAAAAAGAGGACAATCAAACAATGACAGCACAAACTATTCTGTTTGATGTACTAACAAAAACTTAGTAGTATGGTTATCTACCTTGCACACTTAAACATACATACAGTTGTATGTGTATACCTACAAATTGCTCTTTCTTTTGAGCACTTTCTTTCACTTTCATTATTAGAATATCTATTATACATTTTGGATCTTATTACTCTTTCAGTTTTTTATTAGTTTATTTATTTTTTTACACTTAGAGAGACAATATGATATTTTCAAATGTGAGTCTGATTTATTTTACTTATGAGGATAGTCTCATGTTGCTTCCATTTACCTATAAAAGCCTCAAGATCATCATTTTTTATAGCTGAGTAATATTCCATTGTATAAAAATACCACATCTTTTACATCCATTCTGCAGTTGATGGGCATCTTGGTTGTTTCCAAGATTAAGCTATTACAAATTATGCTGTTATAAACATAGGTGCACATATATCACTGTGATATGAACTTTTCAATTTTTCTGGGAAAATACCCAGAAGGGGAATAGCTGGATTGAATGGAACTTCCAATCCTAGTATTTTGAGGAATCTCCATACTGATTTCCACAATGACTGCACCAGTCTACACTCCCACCAACAGTGGAGACATGCTCCTTTTCCCCCATAGCCTCACCAATATTTTTTATCAGTTGATTTCTTGACAGCAGCCATTCTTTCTGGAGTGAGGTGAAATCGCAATGCTGTTTCAATTTGTATTTCTTGAATGATCAGTGATAACCCTCATAATTTTAAAAGCACCCAAGCAAAACAAAAAATCACATATAAAGAGAAACCAAATAGAATCACAGCAGTCTTATCAACACAAATCCTAATGATCAGAAGAGCTTGGAGTAAGGTATTTCAAGTCCTAAGAACAAATAGCTTTCAACCCAAATTAACCTATACAACAAAGTTATCCTTCAAAATAGATGGAGAAATAAAGTTTTTCCATGAAAAGCCCCACTCAGAGTACATATGAGTGCTAAACCAGTGCTAGAGAAAATACTTAAGAATATTCTCACAGAAACAACTAATCAAACACAGTTAAAAACACAAAAGTCAGTGAATAAACAGCAACAAAAATATCAGGAAAAACACAGGACTTATACCAACAATTGAAGAAGGTAATGGAAGTAAAAAACTAATACACCTCAGTAATATCTTTCAGTGTCAAAGCTTCAATATTCAATTAAAAGACACAGACTGACAGACTGGATCAAAGAACAGAATCCAACAACCTATTCCATTCAGGAAACTCATCTAATCCAAAAAGGTAGTCATAGACCAATAATTAAAGGATAGAAAACAACGTATCATTCACCAGGACCCTGAAAGCAAGCAAGACTGGTGATCCTAATACCAGGCATGACAAACTACAAGCTAAAATTGACTAGAAGAGACAAACAAGGTTACTACATACCAGTTAAGGGAAAAATTCAACAAGAAGAGATAAGATTGGTAAGCATACATGCACTGAATATTGGAGCAACTATCCTCAAAACAAAAACTGCTGAAATTGAAAGATCAAATAAATGCTAAAACAATCATAGTAGGGGACTTTAACACTTCACTTTTGCAAAGAGATAGATCAGCTAAATAAAAAAAAAAAACAAAGAATTTTGAGAGCTGAACCATGCCATAGAACATATAGAAATAAAGGATACATTAATCCACCTCTCTTTGACAGAATATACTTTCTTTTCAGCAGCACCTGATACTATTCAGCACAACATGGTAAAATAGATCACATACTTATTCATAAATCCTGTTTAAGTAATTATACAAGAATAGAAATTACCCCATGCAGTCTATCACACCACTATACAATGAAAATAGAAATCAATGACAGAAGAAATTTTGAAAACTCAAATATCCTGGGAAATCAGCAATATATTTCTAAACAACAAATGGGTCACAAAAGAAATCAAAATAGGAGCTGGGGATTTAGCTCAATGGCATAAGCGCCTGCCTTGCAAGTGCGTGGTCATGAGTTCGATCCCTGATACCGATAAAAACAAAACAAAACAAAAAACAAAACAAAAAAAAAGAAATAAAAATAGACATTTAAAATGTCTATCATTAATAGACATTATTAATGATAATATTGTACAAATCCTTGAAACCTCTGGGACCCTATGAAAGTAGTTTAGAGAGGAAAATTCATTATAATCAATGCTTACATTGGGAAAACACAGCAAACTCAAATAGAACAACTTAATGAGAAATCTTAAGATACTTGAGAAACAACAACAAACAAGGCCCAATCCAAAATTAAGGAAGTAATTATTAAGATAAGAGCAGAAATCAATGAAAGTTAGACTAAAAAAGGCAGTAAAATAAATCAACAGCTTGAAGAGCTGTTTCTTTGAAAGAACAGATAAGCCCCTACACAGATTTACCAAGAAAAATTGAGAAAAGACTTACATTGATGTAATTAGAGATGAAAAAAGGGAAATCAAAACAGACTGTGGAAATCCAGAAGATAGTAACTACTTCAAAAAATTATATTCTAACAAACCAGCAAATTTTAATGAAATAGACCATTTCTTGACACATAAAAATCACCAAAACTAAGCCAAGAGCACATAAACATGCTTAGAAATACAATAATCAGCAATGAAATTCACACAATAATAAAGAATCTGCCAAATAAAAAATGCCAAGCAAATGTTGTATTCACTGCTATAATGTACAAAAACATGTAAGGATGTTATATTACCAATACTCCTGAAGCTCTTCAAAGAAATTAAAAAGGATGGAGTTCTCCCAAATTCATTTATGGCAGCCACTATTACCCTGATCCCAAAACTAGATAAAGACCCAATTAAAAAATAAAATTATAGGCCAATATCATTAATGAACATAGATGCAAAAATTCTCAACAAGATATTAGCAGCACATTATCAGAAAGATCATATAACATAATCAAGTGGATTTCATCTCAGAGACACAAGGATGCTTCAACACAGGTTAAGTCAATAAATGTAATACATTAAATAAGCAGAAGCAAGGTCAAAAACCATGATCCAGGGGAAATCCTGCCCTATACCACTCCACCACCCCGGGAACCTCCATGAGCCATGAGAGGACAGAACCCGGCCCATCACCTCTGCACCATCAGAGGAATCTCAGTGAGCAACATGGCAGGAGAGAAATCCTGCCCATTATTACCTCTCTGCCACCCAGGAACCTTGGTGAGCTGCATGAGAGGGGAAAAAGCCCTCCCATCATCTCTCTGCCATCTTGGGAACCTTGACCTGGAGGAACCCAGGTGATTGGCCCATTCTTCTACACCATGGAATGGGCATCCAGTGTGGGAAATATGCAAGACTCAGCAACTAGTTCATTGAGATTAACCCAAGGTAAATCCACTCTAACATTCATTCATTGAAACACTTTGCATACAAACCCTTAATTTATGAATGATTCTATTACATAACTACAGACTTTGCTCCTATGGTCTAAAGCACAAAATCAACAGTTACCACATTTTGTCTATTTCTAAATTGTGTTTGATGTGCTCATCATTGCTAATTGCACTATTGTATCTAGGATGTCATATTTGTTGTAATTAGTTGTTCTTCCTTGTGTAACAATATTGGAAAGCTCTGAGGTAATAACCTCACCACAGTCCTACACCAAAAGATTGAGGATTGAGGCAAACAGAAACTGACCTTCCACTGTCAATTAATTGGGAAGGTGGGATTTTGGGACTGACACAATCCAAGAATCTCCTACACACAGAAGACATCCCAGAAGAAGAGACTTTTCCTAGAGAGGCCTTGATACTAGTGATATTACTACCTACCAAATCTCACAAGAGTCATAAAAGGAAACAAAATAAAACTTTTGAAATAGAAAAATGTCAAGATGAAGGAGTGAAATGCAAACAAGTCCAGGAGACAGAGACACAGAATAAATTGGAAGTCAAACAACTGAAATATCTGACATGATAATAACTGAACTAAAGAAACAACTCCAGGAGGCTGTAGGGGAACTCAGATCAGAAATAATCTCTTCGATAAAATAGAAATGACAACCATAATGAAGGAATTGCTGAGCATATCTAAAGACGACAAAGATAAAACAATAGAGAAGCATAGGAAAATGATGGATATCTTGAATGAATGATATAGGAAAGAATTAGAATGCCTAAAGCAGATTCAAAGAGATATCCAGGAAACTAAAAATTATACTGTGAGCTGGCAAAACTACTTGAATGAAACTGAAGATAGACTTTCAGACCTTAATGACAGGATTGCAGCTAGCAGTCATGACAAGAAAGGCCTCTTAAAAATAACAAGGAACCAGGAAATAAAATACAACAGCAGCAAGATGATGCAAACAAAAACAATATAAGACTGATAGATGTCAACAAAAAAGCAGGAATCAATACAAATGACATGAAAAGACTCTTTGCAGAAGTAATAGAAGAAAATTTCCCAACACAGGAAAAGAATCTGACACATAAATAATAAGGCACACAGAATTCTAATTAGCCATAAGCAAAATAAATCTACACCCACACATAATAATCAAGATTCCAGAGATTCAGTACAAAAACAGAAAATTAAAAGCTGTTAGAGGAAACAAACAGATCAACTATAAAGGAAAACCCATCAGAAGCACAACAGACTTCTCAGCACAAACCATCAAGTCAAGAAGAGTTTGGAGGGAAATATTTCAAGTGTTGAAAGAAAAGAACTTCCAACCCAGACTGATGTACCCTGAAAAACTATCTTTCAAAATTAATGGAGAAATAAGATGCTTGAAGAAATTCATGACCACCAAACCAACCCTACAAAGAATAATGAAAGTTATAGAAAGAGATAAAAATGACCATTATAACAAGAAAAACAACAGAAATGTAAACATGACTTACAGGAACCTGTGACACAATGAAAGGAACCCTCAGAGGAAAATTTATAGTGGTGAGTTCTCACATCAAGAAAACAGAACAAATACAAATGCACACCAAGCAATGTAAGCAAGTAGAGGGGAAAAGTAGAGAACCAACAGCAGGAAGATAACAAGACAAAGATAAGCCAATACATTTTAGACTGAAAGTGAAATGATGGAAAACAATACTCCATGAGACAGGAACCCAAAAAAACCCAGAGGTAGCTACTCTGTTTGTAGATAATGTCAACTTCAAACTAAGAATGATCAAAAGAGATAAAGAAGGTCACTACGTATTTGTTAGGGGAAAAAAAAAGGAAGAGATAATAATCATAAATACATATGCACCAAATATGGGAGCACCCAACTATGTGAGACAAATATTAATAGACATGAAAAATCAAATAAGCAATAAAATAATTATAATGGAGGACCTTAACACTCCACTGTCACAAAGAGACAGATCAACTAGACAAAAAATCAACAAAGAAACAACAGGTCTGAACCAAACTTGTGAACAAATGGATTTAGAGATGTTTACAGAGTGTTCTACCCCAAAACATCAGAATACTCACTTTGCTCAGCTGCACATGGGACGTTCTCTAAAATAGACAACAGATTAGTCCATAGAACATATTTAAGTAAATGCAAAGGAACTGAAATTATCCCATGTATATTATCTGACCATAGTGCAATGAAACTTTAAGTTAATGACAAAAGAAACCACAAAAACTTCATAAACATATGGAAATTAAATAATATCCTCTTGAACAACCAATGGACCACAGATGAAATTAAAGAAGAAATCAAGTATATCCACAATCAAATGAAAATGTAAACATGACTTACAGGAACCTGTGACACAATGAAAGGAACCCTCAGAGGAAAATTTATAGTGGTGAGTTCTCACATCAAGAAAACAGAACAAATACAAATGCACAACTTAATGATGCACCTTAAGCTACTCAAGGCCCAAAGCCCAAAGAAGGGAGAAATTTATAACAATCAGAGCAGAAATTAAAGCAATTGAGACTAAGAAAACAATATAAAGAATTATTGAGTTGAAGAGTTTGTTCTTTGAAAGAATAAATAAAATTGACAAACCCTGAACCAACCTTATCAAAAAGAAGTAAAGAAAAAGGTCAAATTTATGCAATAGGGAAAGAAGAGTTAAATTACTACAGATCTTGTGGAAATTCAAAAGATCATCAGTACCTACTTTGAAAATCTTTGCTCTCATAGGATGAAAAACAGAACAATGGACAGATTCAAACGTGATTAAAAACTTACCAACAAAGAAAAGTCCAGGTCCTGATGGATTCACAATTGAATTCTATAAGAAATTTAGAGAAGATTAATGCCAATACTCCTTAAACTCTTCAATGAAATTGAAAGAAAAGCAGTCCTCCCTAAATCATTCTTGGAGGCAAGTATCACTCTGATACCAAAACCAGAGAAAGACCCAACCAAAAAGGAGAACTATAGGCCAATCTCCCTAATGAACATTTATGCAAAGATTCTCAATAAAATACTGGCAAGTAGAATGCAGCAAATGATCAAGAAGATTATATACCACGACCAAGTGGGATTTATTCCAGGAATGCAGGGATGGTTCAACATAGGCAAATCAATAAATGTAATACACCACATCAACAGAGCCAAAATAAAAATCACATGATCATCTCAATAGACGCAGAAAAAACTTTTGATAAAGTCCAACACCTGTTCATGATAAAAACTCTATAGAAACTCAGAAAAGATGTTATGTACCTCAATCTCATAAAGGCCATTTATGACAAACCAACAACCAATATTATACTAAATGGACAAAAACTGAAAGCCTTCACTCTAAAATCAGGAACAAGACAAGGATTTCCATTAACACCACTCCTATTCAATATAGTTCTAGAAATATTAGTCAAAGAAATTAGACAAGAGGGAGAAATAAAAGGGATAAAAATAGGAAAAGAAGTTAAATTATCATTATTTGCAGATGACATGATACTCTACATAGAAGACCTCAAAAACTCTATTAAAAGACTACTAGAGGTAATAAACAAATTCAGCAGTGTAGCTGGATACAAAGTCAACACTCAAAAATCAATAGCATTCCTGAACACAAACAAAAAACTCACTGACAGAGAATTTATGGAAATATTGCCTTTCACAATAGCATCTAAAAAAATGAAATACTTAGGAATCAACCTAACTAAGAATGTAAAAGACCTATATGCTGAAAATTATACCATTCTTAAGAAGGAGTTGAGGATATTAGAAAATGGAAGGAGACTCCTTGCTCTTGGTTAGGAAGAGCCAACATTGTGAAAATGTCCATACTCCCAAAACTGTTATACAGATTCAATGCAATCCCAATCAAAATACCATTAACATAACTTATAGATCTTGAGAAAATATTCCTAAAACTTATCTGGAAACAGAAGAAACCTAGAATAGCAAAGGCAATTCTGGGCAACAAAGGCAAGACAGGAGACATCTCAATTCCTGACCTGAAACTATACTACAAAGCAACAGTCATAAAATCAACATGGTACTGGCAAAGAAATAGACCTGAGGATTAATGGAACAGATTAGAAGATGCAAACACTACTATAAAGACACTCAGCCACCTGATATTTGACAAAGGGGCTAAACATGTTCACTGGAAAGAAGAGAGCCTCTTTAATAAATGGTGTTGGAAAAACTGGCTTTCCATATGCTGAAGATTGAAAATAGACCCATGCCTATCACTATACACTAAACTAAAGTCAAAATGGATCAAGGATCTAAACAGTAAAACAGAAACACTAAATCTACTGGAGGACAAGGTAGGTAGAAATCTTGGAGACATAGGGGTAGGCAGAGAATTCATGAATAAAATGCAAACCGCACGGGAAACACTTCAAAGAATTAACAACTGGGATCTCATATTATTGAAAAGTTTCTGCACTTCAAAAGAAATCACCAACAGAGTGAAAAGAAAACCCTCAGAATGGGAAAGAATTTTAGCCAGCAACCCCTCAGACAAAGGACTTATATCCAGAACATATAAAGAACTGAAAAACATCAAACACCCCCAAATTCAAAGACCCTCTCCAAAAATGGGCATCTGAGATAAACATACAATTCTCACATAAAGATATACAAATGACAAATAAGTACATGAAGAAATTTTCACCATCACTGGACATTCGAGAAATGCAAATTAAAACAACATTGAGATTTCATCTCACCCTGGAAAGAATGGCTGCTATCAAGAAAACAACTGATAACAAATGCTGGTGAGGAAGCGGGGAAAAGGAATACTTCTCTACTGTTGGCGGGAGTGCAGATCACTGTGGAAATCAGTATGGAGATTCCTCAAAAAACTAAGATTGGAGGTTCCATTCAATCTAGCCATTCCTCACCTAGGTATTTTCCCAGAAAAATTGAAAAGGTCATGTCACAGAGATATATATGCACCCATGTCTATAGCAGCACAATTGGTGATAGCCAAAGCTTGGAAACAATCGAGATGCCCATCAACCACAGACCATTTTAATACAATGGAATACTACTCAGCTATAAAAAGGATGATTTTGAGGTTTTTATAGTAAATGGAGGCAACTTGAGAATATCTTCCTTAGTGAAATAAGACTCACATTAGTAAGTATCACATTGTCTCTTTAGTGTAAAAATAATAAAAACTGACAGTATAATGGGATTTAAAAAGTGTAATAGATATTGTTAAAGTGAAAGGGAAGCAAAGTGTTCTAAAGTGTATAACTGTATGTATGGTGTGTAAGATAGATGATCATGTTACTGAATTTCTGTTGGAACATTGAACAGAAGGATTTTCATTGTCAATGTTGGTGTGTCTAGCCACTATTTATGCTTTGATTTTGTGACTTTGGCAACTATTTTTTAAGACAACAATGGGTAATGTATCAACTAGCGATTTTATGATGTTAATTTTTTTAAAATTTGGTATTGTTCTACCCTTTTTTTCTGTTTTTCTACTTTCTTTTCTTTCTTTGAAAAAAGGAGAATAATATGCAATATAACAACCATTGTTAAATTTCTTTTATTCTGTTTTGAAAACCTATATATTGTTATTGTTTTGGGTTTGCTGTTGTTGTTTATCTCTTTTGCTTTTTGTTTGTCTTTTCTGACTTTTTTCTTTTTAAAATAAAATAAAAAGAGAAATATGAATTACCAAAGCTAGATCAGGAAAATATAAAAATTCTGAATAACCCAATATCAGTTAATGAAATTGAAAACATAATTAAAAAGTTACCACTAAAAAACCCAGATTCTGATGGAGTTACAGATGAATTCTACAAGAAATTTAGAGAAGATTTAAAACCAATACTACTCAAATCCCTTAATGAAATTGAAAGAGAAGCAATTCTTCCTAAGTCATTACTGGAGGCAAGTATTACCCTTATCCTAAAACCAGAAAAATACTCAACCAAAAGAGAGAACTATAGGCCAATCTCCCTGATGAACAGAGATGAAAATATCCTCAATAAAATACTAAGAAAATCATTAAGATTATACACCATGACTAAGTAGGATTTATCCCAGGGATGCAGGGATAATTCGACAAATGAAAATCAATAAATGTAATATACACCATATCAACAGAGCCAAGGACAAAAATCACATGATCATCTTAATAGATACAGAAAAAGGTTTTGATAGAGTCCAACACTCATTCATGATAAAGACCTTATAGAAGATTGGAATAGATGGTCTCTACCTCAGTCTGATAAAAGCTATTTATGAAAAACCAACAGCCAATATCATACTAAATGGACAAAAGCTAAGCTTTGGCTGTAAAATCAGGAACAAGACAAAGATGTCATCTGTCACCACTCCTTTTGAATATAGTTCTGGAAACATTAGCCAGAGCAATTAGACAAGAGAGAGAAATAGAAGGAATAATGATAGGAAAAGAGTAAGTGAAATTGTCATTATTCATTGATGACATGATATTCTACATAGAAGACCACAAAAACGGTACCAAAAGACTTCTAGATTTAGTATTCAAATTCAGTAGCATAGCTGGATACAAAGTTAGCACTCAAAAATCAATAGCATTTCTGTACACAAACAACAAACTCATTGAGAGAGAAATTAGAGAAACTACATGATTCACAATAGCATCTAAAAAACCCAAAATACTTAGGAATCAATCTAACAAAGGAAGTAAAAGATCCTACATTGAAAATTATATTACTCTGAAAAAGAAACCAAAGAGGATCTCAGAAAATGGAAAGAAATTCCTTGCTCAAGGATAGGAAGAATGTTATGAAAATGGTCATATTCCCAAAACTGTTATACAGATTTAATTCAATCCTGGTGAAAATACCATTAGCATTCCTCACAGATCTTGAGAAAATATTTCTAAAATTCATCTGGAACCAGAAGAGACCTAGAATAGCAAATGCAATCTTGGGCCACAAAGGCAAGGCAGGAGGCATCACAATTCCTGCCTTGAAATTGTACTACAAAGCTACTGTGATAAAATCAGCATAGTGCCAAGAAAAACAGATCTGAGGATCAATGGACCAGAATGGAAGATGCAGACACAACTACAAACACACTCAGTCATCTTTGACAAATTAGTCAAATATGTTCACTGGAAAAGCTGGCTTTCCATATTACTGAAGTCCAAAACTAGATCCATTCCTATCACCTTGCACTAAAGTTAAAATGGATTAACGATCTAAATGTTAAAACAGAAACACTAAATCTACTGGAGGAGAAAGTAGGTAGAAATGTTGAAGAAACAGGGGTAGACAGAGTTCATGAACAAAAACCAAACTGCATGGAAAATACTTCAAAGAATCAACAACTGGAATCTCATCTTACTAAAATCTTTTGCATATCAAAAGAAATCACCAACAGAGTGAAAAGAAAGCCCATGAATTGAGAAGAAATTTTAGCCAACTGTCCCTCAGACAAAAAACTATCTAGAATTTATAAAGAATTTAAAAATATCTGGTTCCCCATATTCAAAGACCCAATCCAAAAATGGGCGTCTGAGATGAATACACAATTCTCAGATGAAGAAATACAAACGGCAAATAAATATATGAAAAAATGTTCAATATCATTGGTCATTCATGAAATGCAAATTAAAACAATACTGAGATTCCATTTCACACCAGAAAGAATGGCTATCATCAAAAAATCATCCAATAATAAATATTGGCAGGGCTCTGAGGAAAAAGAAATTGTTTTCCACTGCTGGTGGGAGTGTAGACTGGTGCAACCACTGTGGAAGTCAATGTGGGGATTCCTAAAAAAAAACACCAAGATCAGAGGTCCCATTTGACCCAGTTATTACCCTTCTAAGTATTTTTTGAGAAGAATCAAAAACATTACACTACAGTGATATATGCATACCTATATTTATAGCAGTACAATTTTGTATAGCCAAATCTTGGAAACAATCCAAATGCCCATCAACCAAAGGATGGATAAAAAAGATGTGGTATTTTTGTACAATGGAGTACTACTCAGCCATAAGAAAAGATAAACTGGAGGCTTTTATAGGTAAATGCATGCAAGTAGGGACCATACTCCTAAGTGAAATAAATCAAATTCACAAGTGCAAACATTGTATTGTGTCCCTAATGTAAGAAACTGAAAGAGTAAATAAGATTCAAAAAGTACAATAGATATTGTGAAAGGAAAAGTAACTGATAAAAAGGAAAGAACAACTGGGTTGGGGGAAAGGAGAAAAGAAGGGAGGGAAAATACATTTATATACACACATAAGATAGCTAATATAATTGTACCACTCATTCTATTAGTTCATTGAAAGGAACAGTGAATGCTTATATTGTTTGATTAATTTTGTATGCCTGTAACTAGTAATCTGAGCAGCTATTTTTAAGACAACAATATGTAATATAATAATCATTGTTAATTTTCTATCACCTTGTTTTGAAATTATGCATGATTTTTTATTCTCTTTAAAAGAAAAAAAGAAAAAAGCCAATATAATCATATCAACATATGTAGAAAAGGCTTTTGACAAATCCAACATCAGTTCATGATTACAACCCTGAAGAAAATGGATAAAGACCATACCTAAGTATGATAAAAGCTATTTAAGACAAACCAATATCATACTAAATGGGGAAAAACTAAAGGCATTTTCTCTAAAATAAGGAACAAGGGAATAATATTCACTATCATATTCTTAACTCAGAATAGTGCTTAAAACATTAGCCAGAGCAATTAGGCAAGAGAAAGAAATAAAATATAAAGTATAAGGTAGGAAAATTCAAATTATTATCATTTGGACATGGCATGATATTCTAATAGAAGACCAAAGGGATCCACCAAAAATGCTTAGAATTAATAACCAACTTTAGCAATGTAGCAGGATACAAGATGAGCATATAAAAATCATTAGTACTCATGTATGTCAACATCGAACAGGATGAGATGGAAATTATGAAAATTCCACTATTCAAAGTAGCTTCAAGAAAAATGAAATTAACCCAACTGTGGAAGTGAAAGACCTCTACAAAGAAGATGATAGTACCCTGGAAAAGGAGAATGAAAAATACATCAGAAAATGGAAAGCTATCCCCTATTCCTGGATAGGCAGGACGAATATTGTTAAAATGGCCATATTCCCAAAGCTGTTAGACAGGTTCAATGCAGTGCCAATCAAAACACTCATGGCATGCTTTACCGATCTAGAGAAAGCAATCCTGAAAGTCATGTGGAGCCAAAAAAGACTTAGAACAGCAAAAGCAATCTTGGGCAACAAGAGCAACAAAGAGACACCGCAACACCTGGCTTTAAGCTATATTAGAAATCAATAGTGATAAAAAGGCGTGTTATTAGAAAAAAGTAGATACAGGGACCAGTGGAACAGAATTGAGGATAATAAAGCTTCTCCAGGCCCATTCAAATCTTTGTCTTTGACAAAGGGCCAACAGCATATGTTAGAGGAAAGATAACCTATTCCATAGGTGGTCCTGGGAGAACTGGTTACCAGTTTGTAGAAGAATGAAACTACACCCTTCTTTTCTCACCATATATAAAATTAAAATAAAATGGGACAAAGATATAAACATTAAAAAACAAACATTAAACTAATGAAGGGGGAAGAGGTAAAACACTTGAAGACATAGGTGTAGGAAAGGAGTTTCCAAACAGAGCCTCAGTTGCACCAAAGTAACAGCAACAATCAACAAATGAGACTATATCAGACTAGAAACCTTCTGTACAGAAAAACAATCAAGCAGTAGAAGAAAGCAACAACTTACAGAATGAAAAAAATGTTTCCAGCTACCTCTCAGAGGACTGGTATTTAGAATATACAAAGAACTAAAAAAAAAAACTAAACCATCTAAAATTAAAGGTTCAGTCAAGAAATGGCCAGGAGAAATGGACAGACACTTAGGAGAAGAAGAAATACAAGTCTAAAAATGAAAAAAATGCTCAATATCTCTGGTCATTAGAGAAATGCAAATTAAAACAACCCTACAGTCCTATCCTACTCTGGAAACAATGGAAATCATTAAGAAATCAAGGCATAAGAGATGCTGGTGATGCTGTGATGAAATGGGAACCCTCCTTTATGGTGGTGGGAATGTAAACTAGCACAATCATTATAGAAATCTGTATGGAGATTTCTAAAGAACTGAAATCAGAAATTCCATATGACCTTCTATTCCCATTCTAGGAGCTTAAGACAACATACTGCAGTAATACATGCACAGCAATGTTTATCGTAGCACAGTTTGTAATATGCACATACTGGAAACAATCTGTAAAACCATTAACAGACAATTGGATAAAGAAGATGTGGTACCTGTAAATATCAGAATACTACTCTTCTATAAAGAGTGACAGATATGAGACACTGATTGGAAAATGGAAGCACCTGGACGATACAGATCATGTAAGTGAAATAAACCAGCACATAGGCTTAAATACCATCTGAGAGCTCTCATTTGAATGAGGCAAAGTAGGCAGAAAGAGAATAATAAAGTGGACAAAGGAGGGGACAAGGGGATGGATTTCTTGCAATAAAGCAGTAGTCCAGGGGAACAAGGACAAGGGGAGAGGAGGAGGGGAAGGCACAACAAGTAGAATGAAGATATCTGCATATGGGAACTTAACAACCCCAATTAATGAAAACATTGTACGCCATAACATCAGCAAAAATGAAAAATGAGATCAGGGACGTGAAGGAGGAGGAGGGATGAGGCGGGAACAGGAAAGGGATTAAATAAAAGAAACAAGCTTTTCTGTGTGCATGTAGTCACTCCTCAAGTTGATTGTAAACTGCATGTACTGTAAATATGTACTAACAGTTAAAAATTTAAAAAATTTTACACTCATATGGGTCCATTTATATTCAAGGTATGTCTCACACCAGTGCCCAGGAAAATAGCTTGGTAAGGCTTTGCTATGCATGGCCAAACTCCCTGGAGCAATGTACACTCCATTCACTGCCTGCTTTGAATGCTATTATTCTGTTTTTGAATAAAGCTTCAAAATCTGGCCACATTGCTAGAACACCAGGTGTTACCTTGCAATTTAATTTTTACTTTAAAAACCTAAATTGCAAGTATTCAGAATGATAAAAATAGCTATTACTGTTTGAGTGTTTATTACATGTCGGATAAACTCTATGTGCTTAATAAACATTGACTAGCTTAATTTTCACAGTAATTCTGTCAGTTTTTCCACTTGATAAGCTAGAAACTTTGGCATAGAGAGGTTAAGTTTCAAGGACGTGCTGCCAGGAAGTGGCTGAGCTGGTTCTTAAACCAGGGATGAGGTTTAACTTCCGCACTCTGTTGCTTCTCTGCACTTCATCAGTTCTCATGTGCCCTCCTAGCCGTGGTGAACTTGCATACAGACCAGGGATGCGTGCTACTGCTCTGATTTGGACGTGTCCTCCGAAAGTTCATGAGGTAACATCCTAATTTCTCAACTTGGGAGTTGGAGCCCAGTGGGAGGTATTTGGATCCCAGGGCAGAATCCTCCCAAATAGCTTAAATTCTGTCTTAGAACAGTGATTTCTCAATTCCAGGGGGTTGGACTGGGTTATTGTGAGAGTGGGTTGTTATGGTTACAGACAGCAAATTAAAACATGACTCAAGTATGAGAATTAACATTTTTAAAAAGGCAGTGATCTAGGCTTGAAGGAGAAATGTGGTTTAAACCCCAGCTACAGAGATTGTGTTTCCGTAGCACTGGTGGAGGCCCAGGAATGCACGTGTGTAAGAAGCATCCTGAGTTCCCCGGCACAGGTTATTGGAGGACACACTCCCCTGGGATGCAGCTCTCTGGAGTGGGTATAATGTGACACTGTAGGAGAAGTGCCCCGATGGGCTGGAACGTTCACAGCAATGAAATATGGGCATGCACGGAAGGCATAAAGGGAATTTGGCAAATATGGTGGTGTGGTGACCTACTAGATAAAAGTGAAAAGATTCATAGTATATTTCAATGACCCCAGGAACTTATGTTTATAAAAGTTTGGGGAATAAAGGACACAAAGTGACTTCCCAAGTTTTAAGGCAGAGAAGGACACTATTTCCTCAGCCTCATCCTTATTCCTCCCGTCTTGTGCTCTGTTGGCAGCACACAGCCTGTGAGGGTCTGGCAGACGACCTCCAAGGCTCCCACCACGCAATGCCTTTTTGGAAATCCAGGGAGACCTGGGCCATTTCTAATGTTTTAAGTCTCTAATACATTAAAAATGAAGAAAGCCAAAACAGGGCTACCAAAATAAATCACACACACACACACACACACACACACACACACACACACTTTGCATTTAACTAATACTCTTCACACAAAAACTTCAAGGTCATTTAAATTTGATAAGATTTCTTTACAATATTAATTTCTGGTAGGCTGTATAGTCCAGAAATGGAACATAGCTTTAAAATCGCATGATGGGCCTATTTTCCCAGATCTATCATCAGATCTGTTTCTAAATGTACATTAGCATTGTTTGGAGACCATGCCCAGGGCAGGCCTAAGGTGCTTCCTGGGAACGGTATCCAATCCAAACATCTCCCATCTCCAACTGCAGAATAAGCCCTGTTGTTAAGAACACTCTCTGCTCTTTTGTTCCTTTAAACGTGTAAGGAACTTTGCACGAAGTGTCTGGTTAGCCATTCGTAAATTCCAGGAACATGCAAAATGGATAAATTGTGCTAGAAGTCAGGATGGTGCTTGTTCTAGGGACTGGTTATTCTTCTTTTCCTAGGGCTAATTTTATGTTATTCACTTATAACCTGTGCCCTTTTGGCGGGGGGCATATTCCAATACAATTTGTAGTCCCTGGATTTTGCTGAGCCCTTGTAATTCACAGACATGTAGCTGCCACACCTCACACTACAGGGAATGAGCTGGCTCAGGGTGCTTTTCCTTCTCCAGGAATAGCTCTATTGGCCAGGACATGAAACACTCGCTGTGGGATCTGCTCCTGTGTCCGGGTGGCCCAGCAACATTGAGGAGTGGCCTGTTAGCTTCTCTCTGGTGACTGGATGAGCACGTGCAGTTTGTCACAAGACCAAATATGCGAAGAACTTGGCAAAAAATGTCCGGTCTGCAGCTCCACCCTGAGCAAGGGTGGCATCCAGTGTTTCTAAAGTTACTCACTTGCCGCATGCAAGTGCGTGTGTGCATGCGTGCGCATGTGTGTGCGTGTGTATGTCTGTAGGTGTTTTTCTTACTCTTTCAACTGTTGCCCCTAGCGGTTCTGTGAGTGACAGGCGAGAGTGGTGTGGCGCCTTGCTGAGAGGGAGACAGCCTGCCAACTGGCCTGTCTTTGCTGGGCGCCCTGAGGCTGTTCCGGACACCTGGTCCCATATGGCAGTGTGTTCTTGGGGATAGGAGCCAAGCAGGGCCTCAGAGCAACAGAAGCACATTCCTGGCTCTGCAGCCAGACCCACAGGAGGCAAGGAGCGGGGTGGACAGCCTGGTTGGGGAGCTTAGAGGGGACATTTCCATGCATATCCTCCTGGTAACTTGGCTGTAGGAGCCAGTCTTGATTTCTTTATTCCTCTGAGTTCTGCATTCTTTTTGATTAAAGGAGGAGACAAAAGAGGCTTTCTAAAGTCTCTTTCAGTGTCTGTGTCCATATGATAATAAAAATAAGCATCTCACTGAATTTTAGAATTTCTCCAGATTCTTTTATCAAACTCATATACTGGCCTCCTCATCATAAGTCTATTTATCCGTGATTGACAAGAGCAAATCCTGCCCCTTGTGCGAGGGTTCTCAAGAGAATGTCCATGAGCTGCCCTCTCTGTCATATAATTCATATTATTTTGTCCATGTCTTGCTGTTCCACTTGCTGTTGTTCGCTCTCTGATGCAAATGAGAGTATCATCTCTGCATCCTCAGTAAAAAGGATCCCAAGCAACCTGGGGGTCGACCTGCTGTGACTCTCACGAAGAATGTAGTAAATCAACATCCCAAATTCAGAGATTTAAGGATGGACTCTCTTTAGAAAACATCTGCAAAGCCAGATTGAGAGCTCCTACTGTGTCCTGCATTAAATACTCAACACTTGCAGGCCAAAGCAGTACACAATATAGTGATCTAGAACTTTCCAGAGTTCATAAAGATGTGCCACCTGAATCAAGGTTGTTTGTGTACCACCGGAGTCACGATCACAGTTCAGCACAAGTGCCATTGCTGAGTTGCTCCAGCAACGCTTTCTGATAAGAATGCTCTGTACTGTGGAGGTACACTGAATGAAATATGTAACTTTTTATTCCCTGAATGATTTTCTGTTGTTTGTCTTGAAATATACTGTTATGGTTGGTAGAGTGTGTCAACTTGAGGAGTTTAGAAGTTTAACTAAGAGACTCAGCAGGGAGCCAGGAGCCTTACTTTGTAAACATCCCCATCCTGTGCAAGAGGAAAGCAAGGAGATTTTGTGAGTGCTACACTGGCCCTGAAGGAGGGGTGGCCCGTGTACACTATAAAGGAGTAAAAGAGGTTTCCTTTTCCCTCTTTTTGTTCTGGCTGCTTTTGCTGGCTGCTACCTTGAAGTGTTCCCCTTAGCCATGCCACACTGCCTTGGAGCCAGCTGACTATGGACTAAAACCTCCACAAACAGTGAGCTAAATAAACCTTTCCTTCCTTCATTTTGGGTGTCAGGTATTTTGTTCCAGCAACGGGAGAAAAGTAACCAAGACATATGCAAACATACTCATTGAAACTTGTAACACTTACCACTCTTTTCTACCAAGATCCTTGGCATTCCTCCCCTGGCCTATCTGCCTAACACTGTGTTCTCTGCCACTTTGGGAGAGGCATCAGAAGTATCAGTCTTTTTCTTTTTCTCTTCTATCAAAATCTGGTATCTCAGGATGGGGATTTAGCTCAGCAGCGTAAGCCGAGCGTGATGTCGTGAGTTCGATCCCCAGTATCAAAATAAATAAATAAATAAATAAATAAATAAATAAATCTGGTATCTCTTTTTCTCTATTTATCTATCCATCCCAGTAAGTGTTGATTACATACACTTCTGTGTCAGGCACAATGCTAAGTCCTGAGAAAAGCATGAATAGAACACGTTTGGCTTCTGCCTCTGTGGGATTTGGACTTACCTAGCGCCCCCAGGGGAACTGTGCTCATTAATGAATGATCCAGGGCTGACTTCTGCTCATTATCCAGTCCTGGACTCCCAAGTGTTGCAGAAGCACCTCCCAAATGAATCATTTTAAATCATAGTTTCAACACTACCTAAAACAATGGCACATGGGCATATACTTTTATTGTAATGGCTGTGTATTTTAATGTATATTAACAAAAAATATAAATTGCCCATTATATCTGTGATACCATGGACAAGATTGAAATTTAAGTTAAAAAGTGATTCAATTTGAATGAAAGTGGTAAGCAGTTGTGTTCAGATAGTAGATGATTGACAGAGGGAGAGTGGGAAGGGGACGTCATGTCTGCTGTGAGAACCAGAAGCTTCCCACAGACTGGGTTACACTTGACTCTGCCATAAAGTCAAAGCACAGGTTCTGGTTTTTTTATTTATTTAGAGAAAAAAAACATAAAAAGGGTAGAAATAATACAGAATTAAAAAATAAAATAAACAGTAAGAAATCACTAGTTGATAAATTACATAATTGTCCTCTTAGAAATAGTTGTTCAAGTTACAAAACTAAAGCATACAAAGTGGACATTTAAACAGTGAGACTGCAAACAGTTCTGCTCAATGATCCAACAAAAACTTAGTAATATGGTTATCTATTTTACACACTTAAGCATACATTCAGTTATATCCTTTAGAGCACTTACTTTTCCTCTTTTTTACAATAGCAATTACACATTTTGGGTTAGTACTCCTACATTTCTTACTACTTTTTACACTAGAGACACAATGTGATGTTTGTAAATATTATTCTTATTTACTTCACTAGTGAGGATAGTCTCAAGTTGTCTCCATTTCCCTATGAAGGCCTCAAGATCATCCTCTTTATACTTGAGTAATATTCCATTCTATAAAAATACCACCTCTTTTTCATCCACTCTGCAGTTGATGGGCATTATGGTTGTTTCCAAGATTTAGCTATTACAACTTGGAAGCACAGGTTCTTAATGTGAAGCTCTTGACCAGGCTCCCTGGGGATATGAATAAAGGTATGCAGAGATCAATGTGTTTGAATCTTCTTCCTCTCAAAAGTTTGTTTTCTCCCTTGGTCTCTTAAAGGATACATCACTCGAAATCTTTAGAGAAAAATGAAAAAAAGAGAAGGAAGGAAGGCAAGCACTCTTTTAAAAAAAACTTCAATTTTAATACAACTTAGATTTCTGTTCTTGTTGCATAAAAAGCAAAAAGCCCAAACAAAACAGACAATGACAGGAATGAGATGGAGCCTTGATTAAATAGGGGGATAAAAACATGTAAGATGGCCCATCCACCCACCACTATTTTCAATAATAAAAGAAAAAAATGCTTCTTTTGAGGGCTTTTATTTGTTGGGAAGAAGAGATACAGCCAAAGACCAGTTAAAGTAACTACATAACAAGTGGAAAAAGATCTCCCATAGTAGAGACCTACTAAAACTTCAGATTGCTCAAGAATTCAATGGCAGTATAAATGAAAATTTTATCCATGCAAATCAAATTGCATTTAAGTGATAAGTATGGTCCTGTTGCTTCATGAAGTTAGTGTTCTGCTAAGAGCAAGATCAACAAATATAAGAGAAAGTTCATGTCTTTTTAGGTCTGATTTTTGATGCATGTTAAAAAACTCTAAAGTTCAACATTTCACAGACAATTATGTATCTGTGTCGCCCAAACCAAATTAGTTAGGATTAGAATCAACTGTAAGGCTAAGCAAACCAGTAACCAGCCCACCACCCTGGTAAGTGGCTGTGGTCTGGCAAGCTGCGGCCACCCTAGGGCAAGAAGCAAGAAGCAACAGCGTTTCCTGAGATCCGAGTCATGTTGGAACTTAGGGCGCTGAGCAAACCAGCAACCAGCCTGCCGAGAGAGAGACCCTGGCGCCTTGGGACCTGCGCCATGTGTTTGACTCAGGGTGCCAGGAGAACAAGGAGCTCCTCCCCTCTCTGTTGAACGGCTGTGAGTGTGGCAGACTTTTGGTGGCCCGAAGGAGAGAGACCCTGGCACCTTGGGACCCACACCATGCAGTTTACTTGGGGTGCTTGGAGAACAAGGAGCTCCTCCCCTCTCTGGAGGGCGGCTGTGAGTGTGGTGGACTTTCGGTGGCATGAAGGAGAGAGACCCTGGCACCTCAGGACCCGCACCATGCAGTTGACTCAGGGTGCTGGGAGAACAAGGAATTCCTCCCCTCTCTGGCGTGCGGGCTGAGAATCAAACATCTCATGTCATCATGTCCCCCATCCCGTATCCACCCCACCCCTGCTTAGCAAGTGGGAGCCAGTGAACTACACATGTTGTGAAAAGATTGGCTATTTTATTTAGTATGAACTCCCCATATGCAAAGATATGGACAACTATTTGGAAGAAAACAGGAGACAATATGACAGATAGTGAAGATCTCTGGTTGTCTAGCTTTGAAATTTATGCTTTCTTATGTCCCGTTCTTTTCTGTTTTGTTGTGTTTAATTTTACCCCTTTTAAAATAAAAAATAAAAAAAGAATCAACTGTAAGGGACAGAAAATTCAAAAGCATGTGGTTGGAAAAAAGACAAATTTATTTTGTCATGTGAAATGCTGGTTAAATAGTCCAGGGTTAGCATCATTTTTCACAACACTAGGGTGTACTGTGTTCTTGCTCCGCCTTGCTCATGCTGACTTTTCTGTGATAGGTGATTCAGTTCAGACCATCACATCAATGTTTCAGACAGCAGACAAGACATAAAGGAGAAGCTTCCCTTTTATGAAGTCATACACACCCCCTTTCTCTTACATTTCTTTGTCCAGAACTTAATACCTTGGCTATGCCTATCTGCAGGGGAGGGAAGTCTGCATTTTGGGAGGTCACATGCTGAACAAACAATACTATTGCAATGGGAAAAGGGGGAAAAGAGATGCTGGAAATACCAGAAGTCCCAGCCATCCCATTTTCTTACATAGAGCTACTTCCCAAGTCTGCCTTTGGTATAATATTAATGGGTCAGTGAAATCACTCACCTAAGCCACTTCTCATTATACCTTTGTTGACATTCATTGACAAAGCAGAGCTTTCATTTAGAGTGTCTGTCTGCTTGGAACTGGGCAAAATCCAGCTATCCTGGAGCAGCCTGTCTAATTTGTGGGTTACTGAGACCCCCCTTTTTTTTCCTGTTCAGTATAGTTCTGACAATTTTCCATTAGTCAAAAATCTTTTAAATGGAGAAAGAAATTAGGATACAAAAGAAATAAAGCATAGCTGGGTGTCATGGTGGTTGCTATAATCTTGGCTGCTTGGGTGACTGAGGCACGAAGATGGATAAGTTTGAGGCCAGCCTGGTCAATTTGGTGAGATCCTGTCTCAAAATATGAATAAAATAAGAAAGGGCTAGGAATATAGGTTTGGGCTAGAGTGTTCGTAAGTTCAATACTCAGTACTGGGAGAAAAAAACATCTAAGAAGTTTTTCTGTGTCTTAGCTACATTTCTAGAAGGACTGGACAGGACTGTTCCACAAGTTGTTGGATTTCTGTCATAAACACAGTCCCTAATGCCAGGCGCTGGCCAAAGTCCGCCTCGTTGCTCTCTGCACTGCAACTACAGCCTGTGAAGTAGGCAGTATCACCTCTACTTTGGGGCAGAAAAAAATTTGCTGGAGCAAGTAGTTGTCAAGAGACGAAGACAACATCTTAGTCAAGGTCCCTCTGACCCCAAACCATGCTTCTTTTTGATTGCTCCACCCATAGAGACCATCTTGCCATGAGTTTTTAAGCCTCATCTCTTCCCCAAAATGTTTTTCCATTAACATTGGCTGGAACTAAAACAGACTTTGAAGATATAAACAGAATGAAGAGGCTGAGAGTGTGCAGTAAGCCAGCTCTGCAAGTCTGTCTGGCTCCCAGGTCTTAGCTCTATTAGCAGCACTTAGGAGCCACTTGATATTTACTGAGAGCCTTCAGGGCATTTAGCCACAGATGGGAGAGAGTCCCGCTCTCCATGCTGCTTTTAAAGACCAAGGGTGGTCTGAGGACAGTGTTTCATTGACGCTGAGACATCCAATAGCATTTGAAAGGAGGAAGTCATTGATGTGGGGTGGCAATTTGGATGGAATCTATTCCCTGACTGCTCCACATTTTACCCAAAGTCTGATAGCAAACCTCAGTGCTCATGCAGTCCTGCTGCCAGTGCCCAAGTAATTATGAGAGGCCTCTGCGAAACAGGGTGTGTGGTCTGAACCCAGGACGTCATATTGACAAGGCAGAGTGCTGTGTACACAGGTGCCAATGTGCAGGTGATCAATAAGCAAGTCTGGAAAGAAAAGAAGGGTAGAACATACCCAAATCTACTGGTGAGGGGAGTATTTTTAGGAGAATGCTTTCCAGTTGATAATGTGGAGCAGGTTCTTGGATCTGGCATTTGGGCCTTTTCCTCACCTCAGAGTCACGCAGAGGGTGTGTGCTGAGGAAATATGGTGGGAGTGGGAAGCAGAACAGGGAAACACAAAGACAACAGAGGGTTCGTGTGTAGGTGTGTTGCCACTACGACAGCTGGTGCTCAAATCTGTGTGGACCTCCGGGAGACTAGAGACCATGCCACTGAGTCTTGTCACCGAAAAGAGGGAACCAAGACACTAGCCTACCAATTCCTGTCCTCACTGATGGAGAGCCAACCCTGGGAAATGGACGTGGGGCACATCTGGCTTCTGAGCGTGTTCACATAGTTCTGCAGCAGAGAGGCCTAGGAAGGTGACAGTGTGTTCAGGGGTTGTTTGATGTGAACTATGGGGTAGACAGAGGGCATTTGAGTGGGGCTCTGGGCCCATCTGCTTGAATTTACTCAATATAGCATGTGAATATAATATTGAGAAGAATAGAATGCAATAGAATGCAAAAGATGACCCATTGTAAATCATGATGTGTTATGGATTTCTAAAGGTCAGGTTTCCTTTTGCCACTTGTTTGGTTGTCTTGAGATGCCATTTCAACATACTATGTGGCTTATACAAGAGGAATTTATCTTGTCATAGTCCTGCAGGCTAAATCTGAGGTTGAGGTATGCTCCTGAGGCCAGGTTTGCTCCTTCTGAGGGCTGAGTATGCCCATCTTCACCTGGCCTTTCCTTGGCCTGACTATGTCATACATGCTGGTTCTTCTATGGATATTAGTCATATTGAATTATGGTCCACCCTCATGATCTTATTTATCTACTTCTTTAAAGACCCTGTCTCTAACTAGGGCCCTATTCTGAGGTATTTGGAGAAGGCAAAGTCAGCCCATAACATTAATGGAGAATAAAATGACAAAGAGGGTGTTGTTGAATTACCTCTACTTTTAACCCTCTAATGTGTATGAAGGAATCATCACCTAGCCGACTTGAGGATTGTTATTCTTGAGAAGCCTTGCTTGGAAAATTGTCCCTTGGCTGGCATGGGAAACTTGGGTTTGAAGGGCTTCCACCATTCCCCAGGCTGGTTAAAGTGGCTCCCAGTTTGTAGGATGTAGTTTGTGCTGAGTGCCTACTCTCTTCCTAATAGTCTAGGAGTTTTATAACTGCTTGGCAGAAGCTGCCTCCATGACCAGTCCCAAAACAACCACGCTCACTGAGACTGAGGAGATTTCCTGGTAGATAACATTTCTCCAATGTTGTCATTCTTTTTTTTAAAATTTTATTTAGAAAGAAAAAAAAACAAACAAAACAAAAAAGAGGGTAGCAACAATACAGAATTCCAAAGGGAAAAAGAAAAGAACAACAACAAAAAAAACCCACTAAGAAATCACTAGTTGATAAGTTACGTACCGTCATCTTGGAAATAGTTGTTCAAGTTACAAAATTAAAGCATACAAAGTAGACATTCAAACAGTGAGACTATGAACAATTCTGTTCAACAAATCTAAATGTTGTCATTCTTGTTGCTACAAGAAGCAAGCATGTCTCGTGCTACTGCACTGGGAGAGGACTTTAGCAGCTTGTGGCTGTTTCTTCCGTTTTTGTCCTTTGCTGATTTTGATCTGTATAGTGCTGCTATAATAGATCACAGCCGAAGGGTAGCACTGTTTGCTAAGACCTGAGTATGCTGCTAGTGAATCACTGAACCAGGGGATGGTCCTGGAGACCCCCTTCCACTTACACATATTTGTTTTGATAGCTTGTTGGCATGTATAGGTGCCATCCAGTTAAGACTAGGAATGAATTTGTGGCAGGGTTGACTGAACGGCACAAAGACTGTGAGACATGGTGCAGGAGAGAAAGGGCTGCAGGGTGACTGGAGATGCTATCTATGAAATTCAGAAGAATGCGAGCGCTGGAGATGGCCTTGGACATGAGGTACCCGTTCAGAGGAAGAGTGGTCTGTGCTCTTCCTCTGCCCAGCTCTGCTGCCCACCAAGTTGAGGTGGCCAGGCCCTGGCTGCTGTAGGGTTTGCTAGAGGCAACCTCATTTTGCAGACTGTCAGTGACAGGCACAGCCCTCTCGTCCTGTTGCAGAGTTCATGTAGAGCACACGTGACCGCTGTCTCTCACCTCTCTCCTTCCCATCCCTGGGCCTGAGAGGTTTCCCCTTGTGGATGGCTTGTGTTCAGATGCTGCAGCACAGTGCCACCTCCTTGGTGCTCATTGCTGGCATGTGTTCTGATTGGCCAGTGCCTGCTTTGAACATTTCCATGGTTACCCCTGACCCTCTGCCACCAAGCAGCAAGCGCTATGGTCATGCTGTTCCAGGAGGAAGGTATACAGACAGTGAGGAAAGCACGCTAAGCTGGGGCCTCACTCTGTGCTTGATATTAAAGCTGGGACACAAAGGTAGTTTGGAGCGCTCTGCAGAGGAGGTAACTGGCTTGTATGGCTGCTATCTTGGTGCACAATTCAAATTTGGCTGCCAGAAACTTTACTCCTCTGCTCTTTACTTCTGTAATAAATGCTGATCTTCCCATGGCAAATGGATGTTTCGGGCCATTTGGGTGAGATCTTACACACAAAGAGGTCAAAGACAAAAACATCTTAAAACATCTTAATATTGCAAAAAGTGACTCCATAACATTGACCTGTGTTCAGTTAAGCATTGAGCCAGACAATGAAATCTAAAAATGAATGACACATATCTATCTGGAGGAGATGATGGAAATAATTACCACATCAGGCAATTCAGGCCAGTGTGTTCAAAAGTCCACAAAACTCAGGGACCACCACACACTTAGCCAAGGGAGCAGAAACATGACCATGGCAATAATAGCATTAGTTGACATACGTTGAGCTTCATCCCCTGGGCATGTGCTAAGCCACTTAATTTCCTCTCCTGGATGACCTGGCTACTGTCCTCTCTGTTGCAGTGTGGTGCTCTGGGTGCAGCATGGTTGTCCTGTCCTGACACAGTGGAACCACGTGTGGGGTGGACCATGAGAGTGGAATATCTTCATTCCTGGGATTCTTTCTACTGACCTCATAAGGCTAGCTTTCCAGAGGAGGTGGCATGTGATGTCTGCTGTTGCTCGCCACGTGACACATGCAGAACTAAATCTGCATGAAGAGGCGCGTGCCAGAACAAGCTATGTGGTTGCAAATTGGGGTTTCTTCCTTCCTCTGAGGCTGCTTTTCTCAGCTGGAGGGTTCTGCTGCATGAAGGGCTGGGCGAGGCTGGGATCTCAGGCTCACCCCACCCTCACCGCTGGAGAGAGACTGGACTGTACTGTAAGTCTGTCACTGCCTTGGTGGGACTCAAAGGTGGCAGGCAGCTCCTGTAAGGGACATCTGTGACTTTGAAGATGTTGTGGCTGGGTCATTATCCTCCGAAAGCTGAAGCTGATCCAAATTGCTGAGGGAAATGTAGGCAGAGGAGAGGCAGCCTGGAAATGGTGAGCTTTTAAGTAAGTCACTCTATGGACAGCTGGAGCTGGAGCCTGTGGGAAATGCCTCCCGGGAGGGGGGGGGCTGTTGTTTAGAGTGGGAGGGCTGCTCCAAAGGGTGTTAATTCCATGGCACTTCCGGCCTGTCATTAGGCAGCCAAGCTGGTTCCAAGAGCCAGAGAAAACCCTAGTCATGCCCAGCTGGGCTGGAAGCCAGGTGTGAGTGCCAGCAGCAGTCCAGGCGATGGAGGCAGGGCATGCGGTGGGCAGGGCACACGGTGTGTGCATGCATGCGTGTGTGTGTGTGGGGGAGGCATTTTAAGGCCTGTGACTCAGATCACAAAAGTGCAGTACAAGCAAGGCTTAGAACCCAGCCCTCAAGCTCAAGTCACGCTGTGGGGCCAGAGGAGAAGCCGTGGTCGCCACGGTGTGCAAGCCACCCAGGCCATCCCTTCCCTGCTTCCCTCATCCTGATGCTGCCCCACTTACTCCCAGACCCAAGACACAACTCGTGTTTCTGATCCGTGCTGGACGCCCTAGCCTTGCCCCTCACAGTGCTGGGCAGTAGTCCTAGTCACAAGGGCTCTGCCTCCTTGACTCCTGGGTCCTCTGTCGGCCACAGAGCCCAGGGCTTAAACGAGGTTGCTCACCATGCCTTGCCAGGCGGTGGCTGTCAGCTGTGCTGAGAGGACTGTGTGAAAACAACTGACTCCCAGTTATTTATGTGGCTCTGCGGGCTGTTTTTCAACCACACTCTATTAGGCCAACAAAAGGCTGGCAACACCAGAACACACCTTCCCTGGGATGCCAGGAAGAATGCACACTTACAATGTTTCCAACCTCAAGATTTGGTTGAGAGAAAATGTGTAATTGTGTCTCTTCTCCCCACAAACTGTGTCTGTAGAAAGTTCTCACCCCGAGTCTCTTCCGTGCCAGCTTGAGCTCTGCTTCCGGACTGGAGCAGAACCCTGGGTTCCCTGTGTGTTGTTCCCTTAACAGAGGGAATAGCACCCTTCTTTGGTGTTGATACTCATGTGATTACCTATTGAGACACTGGCCAACTATGTTCAAAAGGAATTTGTGGATTTAAAAACATTTAGTCCCCAAGTCCTCTGCGTACTGATTGCTGATTGTACGAAACTGAGCAATGTTCTCAATTAAAATCGTTGTGCAGGGGCTGGGGCTGCCGTGTGATTCCGAGAGTTTGCAGCCGGTGATCTTCTAGTTTTCATGATGCAGTCGGTCTGCGTGAGGTCCCCAGAGTCGTTCAACTATACACAGTGACTCTTGGGACAAGGAAAACCTGCGCATTAAACTGTAAAACACTTGAAAAAGTGATCACCAATTAAAAACTGAAGTAAGACAAATTGTAAGAGTGTTAGCTGTTTTGTTATCTTTGAAAAATTATTTTATGTTAGCTGTTTTCAAAAGCATATTGGTTACTGATGAGTATAATCCATCCCCAAGCCCTTGTGTGTGTTAAGGCAAGTTTAATTGTCATATTTACTATTTGACTGAGTCAGTGTTGCGACTAAAACCTCTTTGATGCTCAGTCTTTCCCTACCGTGAATACAATACTGAACCCCATCAGAGCCTTTGCGCTAAGCTACATCTCCAGTCTTTTATTTGTTATTCTCGAGACAGAGTTTCTCTAAGCTGCTCATGCTGGGCTTGAATTTGCAATCCTACCATCTCTACCTCCCAGGTTATTGGGATTCCAGTGTGTGCCACCATGTTCGGCTTCAATACTTTCTCTTCAGTGCAGAATGTTGACATTTCGTGTTTGCCAGAAGTCAGGGCTACCTGTTAGAGCGTTCTGTGGTCACAGAGATGGATTTTCTCTGTGTCAATAAGGTGTCTAGCACCCACACTTAACTACTTATCACATGAAACGTGGCAGATGCAATCGAGGAACTGGATTTTACATTTTAAGTAATTTCACTTTAAATAATCACCCTTAGCCACAGGCTACTGTGCTGATGTGGTACAACCTTAGACCAGCAGTCATCTGTGACCTTCAATCCTACTGAAATCATACTGCTGCAGCCTGCCTGGGGGAAGGGGACCCTACCTAAGGGCAGGGTATGACTTTTTTTGTGTTTGTGTGCTGGAGATCAAACTCACAACCTCGTGTTTGCCAAGCAGGCACTTATGCCACTGAGCTAAACCCCTGGCCTATTGCTTTAGCAATAAAACGGTTTCTTCTTCTTCTCCTTCTCCTTCTTTCTCCTTTTCCTTCTTTCTCCTCCTTCTCCTTCTTTCTCCTTCTCCTTCTTTCTTCTTCTCCTTCTCCTTTCTCCTTCTCCTTCTCCTTCTTTCTCCTTCTCCTTCTTTCTCCTTCTCCTTCTCCTTCTTCTTCCCTTTCTTTCTTGTTTTGTTTTTAGTCTTTTTGAGACAGTGTCTCACTACACAGTTCAGGTTGGCCTTGAGCTCACTTTGTAACCTGGGCTGGTCTCGAACTTGCAATGATCCTCCTGCCTCAACCTTTCAAGTGCTGGGACTATAGGCATGCACACCACACCCAGTTTTGACCTCATTTTTGTAAATAACATGTTTTTGAGAGGCTCTATGTAAGGAGAGAATGAGTACATCAAATTATGTTTCTTCCATTTAATCCCGCTGGAATTTCAAGTAGTAGAGCCTCAGAAAAATATTTGATTTTAACATGCAATAGATTTGACCAATTCTTGAGAATCTTAACACTAACTTTAAAAAGCTTCTGGGCTTTATAAACACCTTGTTTCTTTATATCTACATTTCCTAATTTATGCTCACCCGAGGAAGCTCTATCAAATGAGTTCTGTGAGATGAGTTTCTTTCTCAAAGCCTGTGCTACACTGTGCGGTGCTGTCCACACTATGTTAATGCACCTGTCCTTGCTCCAAGGCTGGAGGCGGGAGCTCAAAGCTATGCACAGCAGGCTCCTTTATTTTCTGGGGATAGTTTCCAAGACTCCAAGGGATGCCTGGAACCACGGGTAATACCAAACCCTATATATGCTCTGTATTTTCCTATATATACATTTATAAATTAAGCATAGTAAAATAGTAACAACAATTTGTAATAAAATAGAGCCACCATAACAATATGCCATAGTCAGTTTGTGCTTTGGGGCTGTTATAAAAAATAAGGGTCACTTGGGTATAAGCCCTGCTGTACCCCACTGACCTGATAACTGAGCTGGCTCCTAAGTAGTGAATATGTGGGTAGCATATACAAGGTGGGTGCACAGGAAAAGGG
This sequence comes from Dolichotis patagonum, assembly GCA_004027295.1. Taxonomy (NCBI): domain Eukaryota; kingdom Metazoa; phylum Chordata; class Mammalia; order Rodentia; family Caviidae; genus Dolichotis; species Dolichotis patagonum. The sequence continues at coordinate 50,063 of PVJX010008450.1, forward strand.
TGCCTCCAAGCCCAGACAAGAGGGAGTGGCACAGCACTACATCACATTTGTGTGTGATGCAAAATGTATAGATTGTCTACTTATGGACTCTTCCATTTACTATTTTTAGGCCACAGGTAATTGAAACAGCAGAAACCAAATCCTGCATGAGAAGCGCTGATGAATTCCCCATGGACACCAACCCAAAGCACAGCCACCTTGTCAATTCTTCTTCTGCCTTCTTCGGGATGCTGAGGAGGTCAGAACATTTGAGAGGAAAGCAGCAGCTGTTGTCCATTCCAGAGCCTGGGATGGCTCTGTGGGGCTGCTTGGTCTGGCACAAGATTTGGTGTGGGAAGAAACAAATGAGATCCAGCCCCTGCCTCTGTGGGGGAGTCTAGGATCAGAGCTCCTCTTCCAGGGACAGGAGCTGGCTCAGGGAAAAAAGTCACACAGGAAGACACCATTCACAGGGCAAGCTCCAGTCTGATAAAGGATGATCTGCTCCCCAATAAAAAGCAAAGGATCCTCCTGGTTAGGAGGCTAGACGAGTCTGAGGTGTGCTCCTGCACCCAGGATCCCACTAGGGATCACAGATGAGGCCTCTGGGAAGACGCATAGGTTGCATATTCAATAACTGACCTGCTCTAAGGCTGCCTGCTGCCAGTCTTTCAAATGCCACCTTTTTAGGTTTGCTTCCTTTCTTCAGAAGAGCCAAATGAGTAATTTTTGTCCCACACTCTTTGGTTGTATTTTTATAAGTACATCGTTTTAAGTCTTGCTTACATGCTGAAGAAAAAAAAAACACTTCAAATTTCTTACTCCTTTTGCTGTTAATATGTAAATATTTAAGATTGTAAATAATTCAGTCAGGTGAGTGTGAACGGCAAGTCCTCCAGGGTACCATAAAACTCCCCAAACATGCGTTTCTTGCAGCCTTGTAGGAGGAAGTAGGTAGACCTATTTTTCAAAAAGTATTCCCTAGGCCGGGGATACAGCTCGGTGGCATAGCACCTGCCTGGCAGGCATGAGGTGGTGAGTTTGATTTCTCAAAAGCAAACAAACAAACAAACAAACACAAAAAAAACCCAATAAGAAGCATTCCCTGTGGCCCCGCCTCGCACTGCAGTGATCAGTGACCGGTGTTTTCCGCGTGTCTGGTTTTGATTTGGTGTTGTCAGATCTGCCTGCCGCTTGAATGAACACACTACATGTATCTTGGGAAGAGAATTTAGCTAAGAGTTGAAAACTCATGGTTGTAAATATTCAGCAGGTCTTTGAATTATTGTTTCAAAACAGCTTCTGTGATGTGGAGAACGTGTTTTTCTGTCAGCTGCTCAGTATTTATGTTAACATACTAAATGACCTCAGAAATATTCACTGCACGGAAGCCTTTCTATGTTTGAGTGGATTAAATTTACTAGCCAAATTAAAACTATAAATTACATTTACATAATTCATTTTTCACTAAACAGAATTTATTTGGCCTGCGTCTCTGCTAATATGTATGTTTAAGGAAAACACATCACCTTTCTTGCTGCCCGCAGAGTTGATTTCATCTAAGTAGCATTTAGAAGGCATCTCTGTGTTTCTTGTCACTGGACTCCCCTGCACCACTCCACATCTGAATTTGACAATTAAATAGCACACACATGTGTGGTCTCAGGCAAGGAGATAAACTTGCTAAACGAAATCCAGGTCTGCCCTGTTTTTGCTTTGAGGAACATTCTGTGATGTCCTTACAAATCATCTATTACTTGTATTTTGCTAGTTTGTGGAGGTCAGAGATGAGCAAACTAGGTTGCAGGCCACATGGAAACTTCAAAACTAGCTACTCAGACCTAGAGGGATTCAAAACAGCAAGGAAGGCAGAAAGAAACAAGAGTGTCACTGGTATATGCAGGGACCTGAGAGACCAGGTCCCCTTTCCTTTCTCATTTACATTTATTTTTGTAGATGAGAGTGAGGGCCATCAGTGTATTAGCTGCTGCAATTTCAGGTTTTAGAATGTTTCAAACAATACGCTTCAAATCATGCCAATAATTAGGGGGCCCTTCATTATCGAGTGCTGTGTCTCTTATCATGTGCCTGGCAGACTGGCGACGTGGGTCACCTTGCAAGGCTTGGTTTTGTGCGGCTGGCGTGGAAACGAGCATTGTTTACCTCAATTTCTACTCTCTTTTTTCTAGTACCCTATTAAACCTCTTTGTTAAGAGACCCAGCTGCTTGTTTTCTTTCAAGATAATGACTGAAAAATGTGTTTTAAAAAAATCACAGGGAGCATTATTTCTGGAAGGTCCGTCTCGTTGTTCCTTTTGCTGCTGTCTGGCTGATGGTGACTTTCAATAATCCCAAAATAATGAGCATTCATTTGAACGCATAGTAGTAGTAAGTACGCATATGCAGCAGACTGACATCATCAGAGAGACCATGGACCACTGCCTTCTCCTTTTGCTTAATGGGAATTGTTATTCTTTCTCCCCATCTTGGTATTGCTTTTTAAATTGAGGTGTAATTGGTATGTAATAAGATGTGAAAATTCAAGTACATAGTTGGTTGAATTTAGCTATCTCAGTCAAGATACAGAATATCTCTGTTGCCCCAGGAAGTGTCCTCACCCTTCATCCTGCTCTACCCATGTGTAAAAGCAGCCACGATCTGGATTATCAACGCCGGAAGTTAGTTTTGTCTCATGAATACTACGGAATCCTGCAATAGTCATTCTTTTTGATCTGGCTGCTTTCACTCAGCATAGTGTTCTTGAGATTCATTCATGCTGCTGCCTGTGTCAGAGTTCATTTCTTTTTACTGCTCAGTTACACCATGGTATGGATGTACTGCCATTTATGTGGTTCCTGAATGTGTCAGTTGTTTTCAGTTTTGGCAATTTTGAATAAACTTGCTGTCAATGTTTCTGTGTAAGATTTTGTGCAAATTTTGTTTTTATTTTCTTGGGTAAGTACTAAAGTTCTGCATTGCTAGATTTTATGGTAGATGTATACTTTATTTTATAAGAATCTGTTAAAGAATTGTCCAAAGTAGTTGTATCTATTTTTGGCAAAAAGAAAAATCCCAAACATGGATATGTTGAAGATTGAATTTGATCTTATGAAATTTATGAGGTAAATAAAGTAAGGTGTACTCTGTCCTGCGTTTTGATTCACTTTTAATTTGGGGAGTGCTTGGTTTTGTCAACAAAGACATTGGACATATGTGAAACAGTAGAAGACATTAGGCTTTTCTTTTTTTATGTAAGAAAAGCCTGAGCAAGTTTGAGGCAAGCATTCTGGCAAATGAGCGTGTGCAGTCATACCCTGTTGCTGCACACTCAGGCGGCCTGCTCGCTTGGGTGGTAGGGACAGTGTGGACATCTTCAAGGAGGCCAGCTCTGCAATCTCATCTTGACGTGGAGCTCATCTTTCTGCAGAGGAGGCTCAGTGCATATCAGCCCCTATTGTGACACAGGAGCTGTGCATATCAACCAGAGCGATGAAGCATCTGCTGAGAGGAAAAAACTCAGCAAAATGACAGCTTTCTCATGTTTCATGGGACAAAGATTAGGACCTCTTCAAACTGCTAATGCTTTGCTGGGACAAATGCTAGGATCTTTTTCGCACATAAGTGGTCCACATGTCTTACTAGTAGCCAAAATCAACAGGTTTAGACAATTTGCAATGTGTTTTTTGTGACAAGCTTGCCTCGGTATTACTGAATTAAACACACACACACACACACGCATAAACACACTCACACACACACACTGAAAGTCAGGTAAGGAACTGCAGTGTGGAGCTGGGAGTGAGTGAGCCACCTCTCCTTTGGGAGGAGACTATTATTATCAGCAAAGCCCTACTTTAAGCTCAGAGTCTCTGGCCTCTTAATTTTCATAATTGACACCAGACTCCATCATTCCTTTCAGCTTTGTAAATAGGTGTCTAAGTGTGTGTAAAAACAAAGGAAGAACTGAATAACTTGAAATTCTTTATTCATCTCCATTACTATGCCATTTCCCCCAGTTTATCATTTACACTGGTATATCAGTTTATTCTAGGTAAATGAATAAGCTGAAATAAGACTATTTCAGCAGACATTTATTAACATCATTAAAAAAGAAGCTCCAATATAACAAGAAGAAAAAATTCAACCCAATTAAAAAATGGACAAAGGACCTAAACAGACACCTCACCAAAAAAGACAAAACGGATGATAAACAAGTATGTGAAGAGATACTGAATATCATAGATCAGTAGAGACTCACAGGTTAAAACAATAATGAGACAGCATCACACACCCAGCTGACTGGTAAAGACTCCAAGCTCTGGCAGCACCAGCTGGTGGTGAGGTATCCGGCAACTGGAACCCTCATCTACGACTGCTGGCACTTTGGCCATTGCTTCCAAAACATACTATATTCGTATGATAAAATCTAGAAATTGCACTCCTGGAATTGCCTAAATGAGTTTAAAATGATTTCACCCAAATATTTTCAGGACATTTATTGTAGCTTTATTCATAATCACCAAAACTTGGAAGCCAGCACGATGTCCTGTGGTAGAGGAATATATTAACAACTATAGTGCGTCCATGGGATATACTACTACTCAGCTAAAATAATGAGCAACAAAGGCATGAAAAGACGTGGAGAGACTTTAAATGTGTAGTTAATTGTGAAAGAAGCCAGTCTGAAGGTGGGTGTGGGCGCAGCGTGGCACTGTGTAAGTCCAACAGCATGACACACTCTTACAGGTAAAGTATGGACCCAGGAGAAGGATCGGTGTTTGCTGGTGCTAGAGAGAGGAATGAATGAGTAGACAGAATGCACAGGATACTTCGGACAGTGAAATTATTCTATTCAATGCTACACAGATGCGTCCATCCAAATGCAGACTGTGAACTGCTGCCTTTAGGTGATAATGATGTGGTAGTGCAGGTTTGTGAACGGTACAAATGCACCATCGTGGTACCGGCTGTTGGTAGTGGGGAAGGTTGTGTGCACAGGGGAAAGCAGTGAATGGGGACTTTTCTTCACACTCACTTTGCTGTGAATCCAAAATTGTTCTAAAAAATAAGATCTATATTTTGAAACACTAACACTGATTGTTTTATCTGTAATTGCTCCTAATTTATAACTATTGAGGAACAGCTGCTATTAAGAGCAAACTGTCAGTTGAAAGATGCACAAAATAAACATTGGAACTTCAGAAAAAATATCAGTAATTAGAACAAGACCCAAAGGCTGGTCCCCGTACTCATTAGGAATGGTTGATTGGAGAGTCAGAGGTACAAAACTAGGGAACACAGCACAGAAGTGGCCCCCTATGCTTCTCAGGTTAGAAATATATACTGTAAGGAATTATTTTTATACATTTATTTTAGAGAGCACGAAACCAAGCAAAATAAAACAGAATTAAGCCAATCAAAATAAAGACAATGTGACATGGGATTTCAAAACAAGATAAGAGGAAATCAACAATAGTTATACAATGCCTCTTGTCTTCAAAAAGCAATGATTTGTTTTTAAAATTTTCTTTGAGGTTGATGAAAAGCTCATGTTGATCTTTTTTATAGTTCTCAATCTTTCCCCCCTAGTCTGACAAGATGCTGGAGATTTGCTGTCATGGCTTGGACCACAAATGTACCCTGAAGGTCACATGCAAAGGCTTGTTTATTGATCTGTGATGCTATTTTTAAGTTGTGAAGCCTTGGTAGGAGGGACCTAGTGGGCGGAAGTTAGGCCACTGGGATGTGCGCCTCATCCTCTCTTGCTTTTTGCTGCCTGGTTATCACTGTGAGCAGCCTTTTCCGCTGTGCACCCCTGCCATGATGGACAGTGTTCTGGCACCCCTTATAAGATGGCATGGCGTTTTGTCATTGTTTTAGAAAGCTAATGCACATACTGCCAGGATACAGAGGGTGGTTGCTTATATTCAGTGATCTCCAGAATGCCGACCACCTAGCCTGTGTGCTACATACGTGGATGTGTAGAAACAGTCCCACTGGCTCGTCATGAAGCTTGAGGCCCAGGAATTCATGGTGAGGCAGGGAGCCTCCCCATCTCACTTGCTGCACAGTTAGTATTTTTCCAGTTGGTGAACAGAACTGCCTAGAAACAAGAGAAGGAAATGGGAGCAAGGAAAAAGAAAAGGAGAGGGGAGAAAAGAAGAGCCACTGCGGTACAAGTGTTGATGTAGGAATCTGGGACCAAGTTAGGTGAACAAGAAGTACAGCTCCCAAGCTGGCCTGTTTTGGACAGATGTCTGGTCATTAATATATCTTTATTAACTGGAAAATGTAGAAACAACTTTCATAAGTAGGTCATCCAATTGTGTTTAAGGGAATTTTCCTCTTCTCTGAGACTAGCCTCCGAGGGTCAATACAGTGTCAGATTGGAACATATTTGTTTGCATTTTAAGGTTGTAAATGAGAAAACTGTTTGTCTCCTTTCAAGGGTACATTTCAATTGAATACAGCCCCACAGTTTTAAGTGCAATTTTCCTTCTCCTTTCAAGATGTCTTTCCTATTACTTTGGGGCCTAGCACAAAGGGGCTTCAGGCAGGAATCGGAACTCCTGCTTCATCCTAGGGAAAGACACAAGTATGAGGCCTTGACTTGAAGGTCCATGTGCAGGTGGCAACAGTAATGCTGTGGATTTATTTTTTGTTTTTCCTATCCTATATGTATCCTTTTTATTGTCTTCTATTGCCTAATTCCTCTGGTTAGTGTTTCAAGTACTATGTTGAAGTTAGGAGGTGACAATGAATATTCTAGTCACTTTCCCAATTCTAGGAGGAATGATTTTATTTTTTCCCCACTTAGAATAATGCTGGCTTTTGGTTTATCTTATATAGCTTTTATCATATTCAGCTTTGGTCTTTCTATACCTGTTTTTTATGGGTTTCTTTTTAACATGAAACATTTTTGGATTTTGTCCAAAGTCTTTTTTGCAACTATTGGTTTGACCACATGGCTTTTGACCTTGCCTCTGTTTGTGTGATGCATTACATTTATTGATTTACCTGTTTTGAACTATCCTTGCATTTCCTAGATGAAACATACCTTATCATGAGGTATGATCTTTTTGATAATGTGCTGCATTCTATTTGCTAATGTCTTGTAAAGGATTTTTGGATATATGTTTGTTAATGAGATGAACCAGCCCCAAAGTAATAGTTTTACTTGGTAATTATTTGACTTGTATTTTGGAAGCTTAATGATAGTGATAACAAGAGAGTTTTCTTTTGCATTGGGTCTTTATCTGGTTTTCAGATGAATAATATTGGCTTCCATGAATGAATTTGGGAGCACTCTATCCCTTTCAATGTCTTTGAAGAGTTTGAGGAGTTTTGATGATATAATATCCTTAAATGTTTTGTAGGATTCAGCAGTGAATAAATCAGTTACTGGGCTTTTTTAGTTGGTAGATTCTTTGTTAGTATGTGAATTCCATTGTTATTGGATTGTTAAATATATTTATGTCTTCTTTGGTTAGTTTTAGTAGTTCTTAATGTGTCAAGGAATATGTCCATTTCTTTGAAATTTGCTAATTTGATGGAATATAATTTTTGAAATAGTTACTGTCTTCTGCATTTCCATACAGTCTGTTTTGATTTCCTCCTTTTCATTTCTAATTGCATTGTTGTGAGTCCTTTCTTATTTTTTATTGGTAAATCTATCTAAAGAATTATTTATTTTATTTATTCTTTCAAATTCATTGATTCTTTTTACTTTTTTTAGTTTTTAATTTAATTGCTTCCACTCTTAATAATTTCCCTCCATATTTCACTTTGGGGTTGGTTTGTTGTTCTTTCTCAAGTACTGTAAGATTTCTCATTGGGAAATCTACTTGAGCTTGTTCCCTTTCCTAATGTGAATATTGATTGCAATGAATTTTCCTCTTAGAACTGCTTCTATAGTGTTCTGATGTACTGCCATTATCATTAATGTCCAGAAATTTTAAAATTCTTCTGTGACCCATTGGTTATTTAGGAATATGTTGTTGATTTCCCAGGAAGTTTTGAGTTTCTCAAAATTTCTTCTGTCATTGATTTCTATTTTTCACTGGGCAGTGGTCTGATAGTACACATGGAGTAATTTCTATTCTTTTATAATTACTTAGGCAGGCATTGTGGATGAGTATGTGATCTATTTTGGAAAAAGTACCAGGTACTTCTGAAAAGAGTATACACTCTGTCATAGAGTAAGTGGCATTCTCTGTACATATGCATTAGGTCCATGTGTTCAAGGGTGTGTTACAGTTCTGACATTGGTTTCTTGGATTTTAATTTAGTTGATGTATCTCTGCAAGAGTGTTAAAATCATCTACTATAATTGTTTTAGTGTTTATTTGACCTTTTAATTTCAGCAGTTTTTGTTTTATGAAGATAGATGCTGCAATATTCAGTGCATATATGTTTATTAGTGCTATTCTTTCCTACTGAATCTTGCCCTTAACTAATATGTAGTGAATTTCTTCATCTCTTCTAATCAATTTAACTTGAAGTTTACCATGGTGATATTAGAGCCACTAGCCCTGCTTGTTTTGGGGGTTTTGTTGCATGAAATATTGTTTTCCATTCTTTAATTTTTGATCTATGAATATCTTTTAGGATTAGATGAGTTTCTTGAATACAACAGATTATTGGAATCTATTTTTGGTCCAGTCTGCCAGTCTGTGTCTTTTAATTGGAGATTTGAGACCTAAGAGACACTAAGAGATGTTCCTGAAATGTATTGGTTCTTTATTCTCATTGCCTTCTTTATTTGTTGGTGTAAATCCTTTGTTTCCCTTTTCCTGATTTTTTTTTGTTTACTATTTGTCCAATGTTTCCTTTGTGCTTTTAGCTATGTCTGATTTATTGTTTCTGTCACTAGTTTCCTTTGTGCTTTTAGTTACATCTGATTCATTGTTTCTGTTGAGAATATTCTTAAGTAGTTTCTCTAACACTGGTTTAGTATTCACATGTATTCTGAGCTGGACTTTTTCATACAAAAACCTTATTTCTCCATCTATTTTGAATAATAACTTTGCTGAATAGGTTAATTTAGGTTGGAAGTTATTTGCTGTTAGGGCTTGAGATATTTCACTTAAGGATTTTCTGACATTTAGGGTTTGTATTTATAAGTCTGCTGTGATTCTAATTGGTTTATCTTTACATGTGAGCTTTTGTTTTACTCTGGCTTTTTCTAAAATTCTATTTTTTCTAAATATCTATTAATTTAATAAAGTTATGCCTTGGTGAACTTTTTTTCATAATTGATGTCCTATAAGCATCATTTATTTGTATTTTAAATTCTCCTTATATTTGGGAAATTTGCTTCTATGATTCTGTAAGCATGTTACTGAATCCATCTGTGCTGTCTGCTAGCTTTTCTCTAACTCTTATTAGCCTTAGATTGGTTTTCTTGTCATATGGTAGCTGCTGGGTGTTCTTCTCTTGTTCTCTTATTTTCTTTTAGACTTCTTTGAGCTTTTTAATTGTAATTCAGTATTTTGTCCTCAGATACTCTGTCATCATGTTGATTATTTCAGCAATGTATAAATTCTATACTGTTTTTAATTTCAAGTATTTCTGTGTGACATCTTTTCAAGGATTCCACATTCTTGCTAATTTTGTCTTTCTAATTTTGAACTCCTATGAGTAGCTCATCCAATTTTTACCTATTTCCCCAAAATTCACCATGGTCATATTTAGTGAAATTTCTGTGAACATTTGCTTTATTTCCTCTTCAATCTCATCTCTTCTATTTATTCTATGAGCTTTTTATAGATTTCTGCTCTCTGGTGTTTATTTTCTGTTTCATTCATGATTCCTTCTTCTGCCTTGGGAGAGATGTGCATGTGGGGTATGGAGATCTCCTGTTTCTTTGCTTTTCCATTCTCGTGTGTGTGTGTGTGTGTGTGTGTGTGTGTATTACAGTTATATTATCCTATTTTCCCCTTCTTTTGGTGTGGGAGTTACTGCAGGTTGGGGTTTAGAAAAGTGAGCAGAGTTGTTTATTTAGAGATTTCCAGTAGGATGTTGCCTCCCTGTGAATAATTTTCAGCTTTGTATGTCCACTGGAAATATTGACTCCTTTTGTTATTTATCTTAAGTGACTTTGATTCTATCCCTTTGTTTTGCAAAAAGAATTATTTCTGGTTATTAAAGTATCCACAGATTCATCCTTACAAACTTCTGTATGATAGTCCTTGCAGTTACACTTATCCCCTTTGTCTATCCTCTATGCACCTTATAACAGTTTATTATTTGTGGTTGTTCTGTAATCAGGGGCCAGTGAGGTGAAGTGAAGAGAATGTGAGGTGATAGGATGAGGAATATTAGACACTCAAGGGGGAAGCTTGAAGGAGGAAATAGTGGTATATTAGAAGAAAAAGTTGATACACATCCTGATTCTACTGTGGCTAACAGGGAAAACTGTGCACAAAATTGGCAGTGAGAAAGGAGATGGAAGGAGATTTTATGGCTGATATAAATTTTAGAGATAAATACAAAGGGGGATAAAAAATAGAAGAAAAACTGAGGAAAAATATGAATCAAGAGAAACATATACTGCAAAAAGAGATGGATAAAAGTAGGCAAGGTATAAAGGGAAGGGGAGAATTCGCTTCTTGTCTATAAACTATATTGGAAGAAAAAGGTAGGAAGAAGAGAGGTGCGCGTGCGCGCGTGCACACACACACACACACACACACACACACACACACACACAGACATACATGCTCACATAAGAAAAAGGCAGAAAATACTGGGATAGAATTGGGAGGAAAAATGAACCAAAGAGGAAGACAGCAACAAGAGAAGCAAAAATATTTAAAAATACAATGAAGTAAAAAATGATAACAGGAAGTTTTCTATTTTTCAACATTGGCTCTTTTCCTCAGCCTGGGATTAAGGGGCCAGCTTGAGCCAGGACATGGCTGTGTTTATGCTGGAGGCCAAGGAGGTGCCCCCTCCCTGCATGGTGCTATGTGTACACCTCTAGTCAGCGTGAAAACAGGCACCACTGTGAACTTTCAGTCCTGTGCAGGGCAGGTGTTGCAGTCAGGGGTTGTACAGAGAACAATTAGAATCAGGACACGGAGTTTATAATATTATATTTATGATGGTCACCCATAGTTAACACAAGAAAATGCAGGAAATCTATCTACAACACCAAAGACGGAATATTTAGTCTAGGGTCTAAATCCCACAGCAATGTCCCACATGAGTCCAGATGAAGACCCAGAGCTCATGACAACACCTCCCACGAGTCCAACTGGAAGTCTAGAGCCCACAAGAAGGACTCACGCCAGTCTCTTTTATGGATCCGTGCTGGGAAGGCCCAAAGGTCAGTGGTAGAAACTAGGAAGTCTATGCCAGCAGGGTGAAGGAGCTGTGCTGGTAGGATGAGGGTTCTATGCTGGAGCTGAGAAGTCACACTCACAACAAACACCAGGGCTGTCCTGAAAAGCACCACAGCCATCCTCAGCAACACGGAGGCCCTGAACTCCTCAGAAGACAAGCACAGTCGAGTACATGCCAGGAAGCCAGTGTGACGAGTTCATCCTGGAGACCAAGCGGCACACGCTTTCCCCTCCCGAGCCAGGAAACAATGCTTGATGTGAGGACAAGAGCTTCTCCAGGAGAACATAACAGCTCAAACAGCAACATGTAGGAGAACCCACAACACCTCAATGTCTCAATGCCGTAAGGCTTTAACGCTCCTCCTTTTCCTTCTCAATGTCTCCATTTATGCTGGCAACCTTCCTCAGGTGAAACATCTCTGCTCAGCGCCATGCTGATGTAATCCTGCTGGTGTTAAGTTGATTACCAGTTCTCAATCCATAACAATCCACCCCTGGTCAACTTAATAACCACACACATTTCCTTTAACTATAGTCCTTAGTGGCAGATTTGTGAAAGTTAACATATCTTGGTCTATTCAGATTTACATTAATACAACAATTACAGCAGGCCAAACCTGGTCTCTGATCATACAAGCCAGGTCGGTGTTCCCCAGCTCCAGCCCCTCCACAGGACTTCCTCTAGCCAGTTTGCCAGCCACCAGTGAGCTGTCCCTGGTGACTGTCCTTCCCTTGTTTCCTCTGGGAAACTTGATAGTTTGGGTGTAGTTTGAAACCAAGGGGCTTCTCTGGGACCCAGGTTGAAACACTCAGCCCTTCCCTGTCATGGGGGCTCCAACTCCTATTCCATGACCATGGTCGCAGGCAGCTGTGGGTTGTGCAAGGCCTCTCTGGAGGTAATGTCCTGTGCTTTTCTCACTGGTTTTCACTGCCTCTGCTTCTCTCAGCCCAGTGTGGTTCTGTGGTTGTCCAGTTCTGTGGGAACCAAAAGTTCAGCCACAGCCTGTCTCCCAGCTGGCAGCCTGATGGCCTCTGCTTCCAGCACTGAGTAGGATCTTCCTCTCTCCTCTGTGATGAGATTTCATAGGCATCACCTAACATACTTCATTTCCTTTGTCAGTTTCCTCCTGGATCCTGGGTAACTTCCTCCCACTTTGATTCTTCTCCAGACTACTGTTTTCCAGACACTTTGTCCAGGAGAAGCTGAGTTGCTGGCACTCACTGCTCTGCCATTTTTCTTCCCTCTACCTAGTGGATATTTTAAAGTGAGCTCCAGTTTCAGGAAACATTGCTTTTATTTGCAAGAATTCCAGCACCTCCATGCTGCCTGCATGTTCTTGGGAGGAGTGTATGTCAGTATGCAGGCTGCTGCTGGTGAGAGCCTTGGGCCGAGACAGCTGTGAGGCAGCTCATGCTGGTGGAAAGGCTGCTAAGAACTGCTTTTGGTCACAGCAGACCTAGATCTCAGGACAGTGTTACAGAGGACCAAACAGCATGCTCTGGAGACAATGTCCTGTTGAAAGACACTGCCACTGTCAGTCACCTTTGGGCATACACAAGGCCCAGCACAAGAAAGTTGTCAGGAGGTACCTCAGGTTGAGGTGGGAAGTTCTCCTTTTTTGTTGGTGCTCTGGTTCGGGAACGAAAAGCAATTTGAGGGTGTCTCTAGTGGGGTGTAATCCAGTACTACCAAGTGCATGTGACAGGTCAGGAAGATAATGGGCCTGCAAAGGAGTCTATCTGGAAACCAGAAGAACTTTGCTACCCAGCTTTCCCTTTTATTGTGAAACTTCTCTGTGAGCTCCAAATCTCTCTTTAAATATTAATATTAAAATTCAAATATTATGAGTTGCCTTCTGCATTCATGGAAGAAAAAAATCTGGGGAAGGAGCCATGAGGGAGGCAGAATAAGACTGTGGAAAATAGCAGATGGAAAGAGGCAGGTCGGGGAACCCCAAGTGAGCCACTGTCAGCTGCCAGAGCCTTCCCCATGTCTGCAGCCAGCCACAGGAGCCACACTGGTGTCTGTGAGCCAGTTCCACAGGTTTCTGCTGGAGGAACTGGACTTCCTGGGGTGAAGTGGGTGGGAACTTAAGCTGCCATAATGTTTGCATCATAAAGAAATGTGGCTTTATTATGCTGTTTAACACTGGGAGTCCTGGACACTGGGACTGTATTATATCAAAAACAGAGGCGTGGCTGCTGCGGTTCCTTCGTGCTCATTTTGATGTGGGAAGAATGGGAATGAGGCCATGTGCCGCTTGAAAATTGGTACTAAACTACGATGGAGAGGAACATTCTGCTTTCATTCTGTAAAATTAGACACAAAATGTAACACTCCACAGCTAATTAGCCACAAAACATTGACATCAGTGTTCATGCTTGGAATCTCAATATAGGTTGCTCCATTTGTGCATCTACACTGCTCTGCCAATGGCCAAGTACCTTAGCAAGCAGGGCGGCAGATGCTCCCTCTCACAACCGCAGCACGGCATCTGCTTCAATCATTTGTGTTGTCTGACCCGTTCAATTGCTAAGCCCCATATCTGTCCTCATATCTGGGGCTGGCTTTTTGCCTATTCAACTAGAATGAACAATACTGACTGGTGTCCTATGCTAAGCTGGTATTCAGAGGAGGGAGAGCTGAAAAATTATGTCCACATACTTCTTCTTGAAATAAATATTAATTTCACCTGTAACTCACCTAGAAGTGATTGTTTTAGGCTAATGGGAATAATTCATTTATTTTTTTATTTACTCATTCTATATGCAAATTTTTGAACATGAAGATGGATATGGTGGTGCACACCTATAATCCTAGCACTCTGGGAGTCTGAGGCAGGAGAATCATAAGTTTGAGCCCAATCTGGGAATCAGGAGAATCATAAGTCTGAGCCCAATCAGAGACTTAATGAGACCCAATCTCAGAAATAAAAAAACAAAAGTGTTGGAGGTGTAACCTAAGGTGAAGGCTTTGAGTATTCAAGCCCTCATACTGCAAAAACAAACAAACATTATTTAAATACGAACAAAATCTGCAAAAATAAACAAACATTATTTAAATACTAAAAAAGTTAAAAAATTTAAGACTAGCCATTCAGAAAATTCTAAACATATCTTACTTTCTTAATTTGCAATAAAGGCCCCCCCATTTTCTTCTCTACCACCCCAAGAAAAACCTATCACTAAGTACTGCAAACATGTACTAATAAAAACTCAGGGTGACTCCTGAGTCTGTATTTTTTGCCACTACAGTTAAAGTGCATTATTGCTCTAGCTGTTCCTCAGTGGAGGAGTCATAGATTGGTAGGTCACAGGCTGGATCTGGCTCATGGGTCTATTTTGATTGGCACTCCACAAACAAAAAAGTGTTTTTAAAAATTTGAACTTGGATTACTTTTCAGAGGCTTCGTAGTTACTTCCCTTGTTGCTGGAACAAAATACCTTATACCCAAAAATTAAAGGAGGGGAGGTAAATTTTAGCTCACAGTTCATAGAGGCTTTAGTCTCTAGTCCAAGGAAGGACAGCAGGACAGAGGGGCCTGCGAAGGAGAGCTGTGCAGAGCATGGCACCCTGGAAGAAGAGAGAGATCAAGGGAGGAGCTAGGGAGGGAGATAAACCTTTCTAGGCCATGCCCCTGTGACCCTTCTGGCTAGACCCAACCTCCTAAAGCAAATCTGCTAGATGCACTATAATGCAGTCACCTTCCCAAAGTGCTGCCTGTGAGCTGGATCCTGGGAGACATCTAGACATAAAACCTTACGGCCTCTTCCTTCCAGTTCACCTTATCATTTTCCTGCTTGCACTCCTCCCTTTAAGTGTGATCCTGGAGAGGCTGGGCTGGGTGGCTCCTGCAGGAACACGTTTCTAGCACTCTAGGGTGTTCCAGTGACCCCTTTTCCTCCTTCCTGCCTGTGGTAAAGGGCTGCTCATTCTCTTACCTCTTTATCTCTCTTGTGTACCACCAGCCATCTTGTATCCCTTGCTTCTCTCACTTTTGTGGAAGAGCAACTGCACATGGTCTTCCTATTTCCATCTCCATGTAATGATATGCACGGAACTTTAGAGGGTCTGATTTTGCTTTCCAAGACCACTCCAACCAATGGGTGTGCAAGGATCCAATGATTATTTGGAAACATCTCTGGTAAATTGTAAATTAAGGTGAGGGAGGTAGTGACTAGTCATAATAACTCCTATTATTGCTAGTCATTTTACTTAATATTTTAAATGAAGATTAGAAATCCTTAAGCAGATAGCACATATTATTAAATATCTATAAAACTGTCTTGG
>PVJX010008451.1:0-65572 GCA_004027295.1 Dolichotis patagonum
GGGTTAGAGCTCTAACATATGAATTTGGGTGGAGCACGCAATTCAGTCTGCAGCACATGTTAAATTTAGTTACTTCCACATCCATGACTTTTACTACATTATCCATAGCTCTGAAGGAACTACTTTTGCCTTCTATATTTTTCCCGCTGGTTCTTAGAGAAGAGGCCTTACTGCTTAATATGTTTTATGATTTTATTTTTATAACAAGTTACTCATTTTTACTGGAACTTCATCTGAGAGAATTTTTGGAGGCCTGGACTAAGTTTGCATTCTTCTAGAGAAAATTTACATTTGTGGATTCAGAGCAGTCCACTTGGGGCCTGACAAAAGGGACCATATTAAATGACATCATCAGCTGGCATTTGAGAAAACGCAGTAAACCCATGTGGTGGTCAGTGTGAGCTTGTGATTCTTTCCCTAACACCCAACGGCCTAGTTGAAATAAGGATGCAAGTTTTTCTTGCTATCTGTTTTTGTATGATGCGTTTTCCTCAGTAATATGGCCCCCTTGTGTGATGGTTTCACGTTGAGTGTCTCACATTTGCTGGCCTTTGGCTTTGGTTTCTCTTCCCCATGACTGCATAGCAAGGCAGGAGCTCCAGTTCTGCAGTGTTACTCGTCTCTCATTTCTCTGGGTTCCCGCTTCTATACTGCTCAGAGCTCTGTGGATTCTTTATGGTTTTACTAGTTCACAGACACAGTTAAAATGATGTATGTTTTCACAACAAAGATTTTGGGGGGTTGGGCTGGAATTGTGGATTGAACCTAGGGTCTTATGCACACTAGGCAGGTGCTTTACCCACTGAGCTATCTCTCCAACCCTACAACAAAGTATTTTAAATGGCATTTTTATGGTTCCCTTGGGGAAGGGTGGTCATTTATTGCATTAATGTTCCCCAGGGGATTTGCCCTCCTTGTACCAATGCTCCTGTGTGTGACTGGGCTAGGCCAGCTCTTTCCATCAATAGGTGGGTCTACTTCGTCATCTCTTGAATCTGGGCTGCCCTGTAACTTGCTTTGTTTTTCAAAATTATTGATATTTTTAAATGTATAAATTTGTGGAATATGCTATGATAGTCCAGTGCATTTACAGTGTGTAATGAACAAATTAGGGTAGTTAACATTTTCATGCTCTTAAGCATTAACATTTTTAATTAAGCTATAATAGTTGTACATACTTATGAGCATGTCAATCAGCGTTCCAACCCTGTAACAAAATACCTGAGAAAATCAGCCTAGAAGAGCAAAGTTTTATTTTGGCTCATGGTTTCAGAGGTTTTTAGTCCACGATCAGTTGGTTCCATTGCTTCTAGGCCCAAGGTGAGGCAAACATCATTATGAAGGGGGAGCATGTGGTGAAGAAGAGACGCTGAGCCTTGGCAGACAGGAAGCAGGGTCCTAATACACCCTTCATGACCACACCCCCAGAGACCTGCTTCATCATTGAAGCCTCGCCTATTAAAGTCACCACCTTGTCCCAGTAGCACACCAACAGGAAAGCAAGTCCTCAACACATGACCCTTTGGGAGACATCCCAGAGCCAAACTATAACAATGAGATGCACTGTGATATTTCTATACATGTATATTATATCTTGATAAATAAAAGGATAATTTTTGTTTCCATGCCCTTATCATTACATTGTATTTAGAGTCTTTGAATCCTTCTCTTCCAGTTATTCATAAAACATATAACATTTTATGGTGAACTCTAATCACTCCACTGCTTTGACTTATTTTTATTGGTAGAATATGGTGTAGGACATTTTCTTACATAGAAACCTTTTGGGTTTGGATTTGCAGTAATTAATATTAACCCCATGTTAATGAAGTCTACAATAATATTTCAAAATATGCATACAGTATATACTAATCAAATCTAGTCTCCTTGCCCCACTTTCCCTTTGCCTTCCCCACCTCTAATAATCACTATGCTACATCAGATCAACATTTTACTTTTTGAATTTCCACAAGTTCCCTCTATGTGGCACTTGGCTTTCTGTGTCTGGCTAATTTCACTTAACATAATGCCCTCCGGTTCTATCTATCTTGCTGCCAATGACAGAATTTTTTCTTCTCTGTGGATGAATATTCCATTGCATATATGTACCAGATTTCTTTATCCGTTCATCTGTTAGTGGGGACCTAGGTTGGCGCCACATCTTAGCTATTGTGACTAGTGCTGTAGTAAGCCCAGGAATGCAGTTATCTCTTTGGTATGCTTTGCTTTGGTTTTTGCTTTCCTGGAAGACTTCCACGGACAAGGGAAGAATGAGATGACAGACCACATGAGATGAGGCACTGAGTCATCCTAGCCATCTCCTCTCATCACATTGTTTTTGCAGTGTTTTTATTTTTGTTGTTGTTTGGTTTTGGTTTTGGTTTTGAGACAAAACAGTCCAGGCTGGCTTTGAACTCACGATGATCCTCCTGTATCAACCTCTTGAGTACTGCGATCATAGGCATGACCACCATGCCCAACTCTCTTCATCCCACTGACTAAATGCAGCTCCAGTGAGTCAAGCAGAAAAGCCTCTCAATCACAGAACTGTAAGAAATAATACAGTTGAGTTAAGTTTTGAGCTAAGTGTTGGGATGGTGTGTTGCGCATCACTGGAGTCTTATACAAGGGGTCACTTGGGACATCTAACATTGCTGGAAAGGATGTCCCAGTGTGGAGTATGAGAGCCTAAGAGGGATAAAGGTGCTGTCTATGTAGGGAGAAAGGAAGTGGGAAGTGCTGAAGAGAAATTTATTACAATAAGGGGATTGATCAAATAACATTTTAAGAATAATAGAGCCATGGATGATGGGCATACTGTAATCCTAGCACTCTGGAAGGCTGAGGTAGGAAGGTCACAAATTTGAGCTCATCCTGGCCAACTTAGTGATTCAGGAAGACCATGTATCAGAGTTTCTGAGAGAGGTGGATATAGAGCTCAGAGAGAAGGCACTGGATTCAATTCCCAGTACAGAAAATAAATGATAACGGGAATGAATTCAAGGGGTTTTTGCTGGAGTTGGAGATGCCAATGTAAATTCATGGATATGGATAGACAGATAAACAGATAGGTAGATAGATAGATATGTGGGTAGACATACACATAGTGCCTAACCCTGTCCTATAAGATACATGAGTAGAAGCCCAAGTGTAATGGGCATACCTCACACCCAGAGCTTAACTTCTACCACCTTTTTCCACTAAAAGGAATTATGTCTCTTCAGAGAAACGGCTGATTGCTTGGAACATTTTTGGTGCCAAAAGTTGCAAAGTGTTCACACAATGGCCTGTGAGCCAGAGCCATGCATGGGCTGCTGGGGCCAGGGGGATTTAGACGCCTGCCTTTCCCATGTGTCAGCACCACTGAGGGACTGCAGGAGAAGAGAACAAAAGCCAACAAGAAGCCAAGCCCTCCCTGCGAGCCAGCACCAATTACAGGCCGCCGAGGGGAGATCCAGGCACCAGCCTTTTCCTGTGAGTGGGTGCCACTTGTGGACTGTGGGAGAAGAGAATAAGAAATCAACAAGAAGTCATTCCTCCCTGCAAGCTGGCGCCATGAGCGGGCTGCTGAGGGGACATCCAGACACCAGCCCCTTCTGGCGCTTGGGCTGGGAGACAAGAAGAGCCACCTCCCCCAGACACACACACACAATATAAGCAACCAGCTGATCCAGAGAAACACAGGCTGCAATGATGACTCGAGGTGAAATACAACTTAATGCTTGTAGTGTTTAGTATTTCACTGACTTTGCAGGCCTAAAGCCAATAATCCGATCATCTATTCAGAGGATAATACCATGTAGTGTGGCATCTAGGGGGAACCTCCTTCTGAAAGTGGTAGCCATTGTTAATTCCCTATTATCTTGTTTTGAAGTTCTATATCATTTTCATTGTTTTGTTTTTATTTGTTCTGTTCTGTTTGTTTGATTTTTAGTATGTCTGATGGTATAGGCAGCCGTTTTGAAGACAATACGAGGCATTATGGTAACCATTGTTGATTTCCTACTATCTGGTTTTGAATTTCTGTAGCACTTGAACTGTTTTGTTTTGACTGGTTTTATTCTGTTTTATTTTGCTTGTGTTATTGTCTTTAAAATAAAAATTACAAAAAAAGTTTTTAAAAAGTGTTCACAAAATGATGGAGACATTTTTAAAGGATATAATAGCAGCTCATTAAAGAGGCTCTGATTGGCCCAAAAGAACATGATTTGATCACCAAAATATAGTAATGAATTATAGCCTTTGAATAAAGCAGGAGTCAAGATATCTGTAGAAATACAAAAAAATTAACCAAGTGAAAGTTTGCTAAGCACACTGCATTATATGGTTTTAAAGAACTCCTTTACATATTGCTAATGAATTATATACATGAAAATAGAGTAATTGACAGGAAAGAAGCATGGCAGACAGCCCTTTAAACCAGTGATTGAACTTCACATCATCAGTAGAATGGACTGAAATGATGCAGGATGCAGCAGGATGCGAAGGGAATGTACCACCTCCACCATGACACGCCTGGAGAAGATGGGTACCTTGGGTGTAATCATGAGGAAGCACTAGGCCTAGTAATCAACAGCACTTGCAGTGAATATTGAATAGGTTAGGGACAAAATTCTCTCTAACCTATGTGGATTAGAGCAGTTGATTGTCTTTCACAGTGTCTGTGGGTCAGGAATTTGGGAGCAGCTTGGATGGGGTTGGGGCCTGGCTTATGCTCTGGAGAATCCACCTCCCAGGTGTCTCACATATCCAGCTGGCAAGTTGGTATGGGGTTGGGAAGATGGGCTGTCACTTTTCTCCATGTGGACTTCTCAGCAGAGCTATTTGGGACTCTTCAGGATGTAGTGGCTGGCTTCCCCATAGGTCTGCTTTTCTCTCTTGGATTTTGATCAAAGATACTTGGGAGGTTTATAGTGTGATTTTTAAAAAATCATAGCTGCTTAGCTACCTTCTATATAAAACTCCTAATGTTTTAAGCTTGAGAAACAGAAAAGACAAAAAAATTAAAAATTAAAAAAAAGAAAGAAATGACTTGCTATCTAATGACTTGTCAACATTTTGCCAGGCAACTTTCTAGTCATTTTTTCATGTGTACATATGCACCTACACATATTTTCAAAATTTATATTTAAATATAACACCATACTATTCATATTTTTAAATGTCCCCTAAACACTTCTTCAGACCTAAAATACTTGTGCACAACACAGAAAGAGACTGCTTACCTCATTGTAGGAATGAGGCTGAGAGTCTGACATTTGTCTACTCAGAAGCCTGTATTCTTTCACTCTGCCCCTTTGTACCTTCCCAAAACAGGAAAACACAGTACCTATTTTCCTCACCCCACAAATTGTAACAGGAATGATTCTGCAGCCCCAGCAACCCTTCCATTAGTCATCCCAAGATCTTCCAAAAATGTGCATTATTTTTTGATGCATCTCCTTCACCCATGGGAAATCTACATAGCTAGTAGCTGTGTAGTGTCTACTTCATTTTATTTGGGTGGGGACGTTTATTTAAAACAGTGCCACATAGTTTACTACTGGCTCTTTCTGAAGCGATGTTGGAGTATGTCATTGCATCAGTCAATCAACCACTATTTGAATATCCCCGGGCATAAAAGTCCATATCTGAAAACTCTTGGGAGTACAAAGATGTGATTACTAATCCTTGCCAGGAAGCACTCTGCAATTCAACAGCAATCTGTGGTGGCATCAGACAGTGTATGCAGTGGGGACAGAGAGACAGGCACAATGGGCTTCACCATCAGAGAGACTCTTTCAAGAAGCAAGAACTTGAGCTCAGTCTGCAGTGATGGATGGAATGCATATAAAACAAGTGTTTCTGGAAAGGCAAATAATGTTCATTAAGATGCTGGAACAGGGCTGTTTTGGACATATGTGCTTGTAAGGTGATAGAAAAACGGGTAAGAAATTAGACCAGGGACCAGTTGTGGAAAGCCTTGATTGCACACTTAGAACAAATTGTACTAAATGAGAAGCAGCCGAGTTAAAAGAGAGCCAGTCCCCATAGGCGACATGAGTGTCTTGAGCATGTAGTATGTTTTCCTTTTATTTTTATTTTTAGACAGCTCCCCAGAGCCACTGGTGGGGAGGAAAAGAAGGGGAAGATAGGATGAGGGCTCTAGAGGGGCAATTAGAGTTCGTAACAACATTAGGGAAGTTGTGGATCCTTGAGACTGAAGAGACGGGGCTGGTGGGGAGGAAAGATGGAAGATGAGAGAGTAATTAGTGAAGCAGGTTTTCCAATGGGGCAAAGTGGCATAGAATTCAGAACACATATGTCTTTGGAGAAGATGGGAGAGGAGTCATTTTTACGAAAAAGAAAAAATCACATATTTTTAAGAAAAAGAAAAATCACATATTAAAAAGTAGGGCTGGGGATATAGCTCAACAGCAGCCTAACCATCTGCCTGGGAAGCATAAGGCTGTAAGTTCAATTTCCAGTACCCAAAACAAACAAACAAAAAAATCCGAAAAACTAAGACTGAAGGAATAGAGACTGACCTAAGCATCGAAACTAAATATTTAAGACAGAGAGGAGGGTAAAAGGCTAAGCTAAGGCACAGGCTCAGTGAGTGCAGGGGAGCAGGAAATGAACAGTCTGCTGTAGAGGCTGATGGTGGGTATTCAAAGTTAGGTCAGTAGCTCAGAGGACGGGTGGAGCAAAGGCAGAAAGCCTGAGAAGAGGTCACAGGCCTGCAGCGGTGAATCCATGCCCAGGACCCCCTTGGGTTACAGACCACTTCCTAAGGTCAGCTGGGGTTCTTTATGGGATAATTTCCTCCCATTCACTCTGATTCATTTCCCCCCATGACCTTGGACTTTTCAGGGGCCTCAGATTGCCAGGGTTCTCTGGCAGAGCTGTCCAATGAAGTCTTCTGTGATGATGGAAGTATTCTATAGTTATACTGTCCAACATGGTAGCCACTGGCTACATGTGGTTTTGAGATCTCAGAATGTGACCCATGATTAAGAAACTGAATTTCACATTTTTATTTAATTTTAATTAAATTTTAAATAGTTACAAGGACTAAGGACCCCATTCATTAGAACAGCTATGAGGGATTCCTTTCTCCTTGAAGAAGAGGTTAAGACCATTTACAGGGATGGAGGTGCTGCCACTAAGGGACCCTGGTTGACTACTGTTGACTGGCTCTGCCAAGAGTGGGGTTGGCTAAGTATAGTGGTGCACATGTATAATCCCAGCATTCTGGGAGGCTGAGGCAGGGAGATGGCAAGTAGAAGTCTAGCCTGGGCAACGTTGTGGTTTAGTGAGAACCTGTCTCAAAATTAAAAAATAAACTAATATAAAAGCTGGGGATGTAGCTCGGCACCAGCCCCACACTATCCTCCATCCTAAAATGAATGAATGAATAAATGAGTGAAAAATGCAGTTATACAAGAACTGATCAAGGTATATGGTATATGCTTAAATAAAGTTTATTACAGTAAAAGATACATTACCATTAACCCCCCTGAAAATACTCCCTTTTGCTTACTTCATCAGTTTTGCTGCTTTCTGAAGCAGTTCTGCAGATCCTCTTTCATGAGTGTTTTTACAAGGTGTAATTTAAATAATTGGTCAGTGCTGGCCGTCCAATGGAAAGGAGGCTCTAAAAATATCACAGTGAGTCCTCATGCACTTGATTCACCAGATCTGGCACCGTGTGACTTCTGGCTCTTCTCCAAAGTCAAAAGGTCCATGAAAGATGAATATTTTGAATTGATTCAGGATATTGAGGCAGCCACAACAACACAACTGAGATTTAGAAATTTCTTATTTTTTTAGTGGAATGTAGCCTCCACATTTTTATTTGTTGTGTTCTTCTGATTTTTGTTTGCTTGTTTGTTTGTTTCTTAGATGGCATCTTGCCATGTAGTACAGGCTGACCCTGAACTCACTTATGTAGCTCAGGCTGACCTTGAACTCATGACAATCCTTCTGCTTCAGTCTCCTGAGTGCTGGGATCACAGGCGTGTGTCATCATGGTAGACAGCAAGATTTAGAAATGTAAACATCCATTTTTAAAAAGATCACATCTTGTATTTTCAGACACTCCATACTGTTCTCTTTGCTCTTTCTGAGCAAACTAAAAAAGATCAATTATTTCAGGAAACATTTTTTTCTTGACCAGATTTTGAGGAGTCTCTGACTCTGATGATAGTACATACTTCTAAAGGGGAGAGAGTTATTCTTCCCAAGAATGCTTGATGAGGCAACGTGGAAACATGGGAGAGCTTGTCAATGAGGCCAAAGCATCTCCTTTTTCTCATTTTGAAAGACAAAGTCTGGAGTTGTAGAAATAGTCAGGACTGAGAACCAGACAGATTTGGATTTGAATTTTGCTTCTGGAACAAGAAATCCAACTCTCTGGACTTTCCATGGGACGTCTGTAAAATGGGAAGAACAATCCTAACCGAAAGGGCTGATGTGGTTTTTGCATATCATTAATAACGTTCATATTTATTCTATCAGTAATGTGTTAGGAATTAAACAGTGAGCAAAACAAATAGAATTCTTGTTCCAAAAGAATGTGGGAAGGGAGATATTCACACAAGTGTATCCCATATCTTTGTAATGTAATTATATGTTAGATAAAATTACAGACTATGCTGAGTCCAGGAAGGGAGAGCAGAGGTGAGGTGATGTTTAAAATATGTCTGCAGAGATTTTTTTTTTGACAGTTTCTCTCTAAAAGGCAGAATCTAATCCCCCTTCCACCAGATAGGGGCCAGTCTAAGTGATTCATTTCTAACAAATAGAATAGGGCAGAAGTTATACTATGCCGCTTTTGAGGTTAGCTTATTAAAAAGGATACAATCTCTCTCTCTCTCTCTCTCCCCCGTCTCTCTCTGTCTCTCTCTCTCTGTCTCTCTCTCACTCGCTCGCTTTCTCCTTGACTTTGAGATCAAGTCAAAATGTTATAAGCAAGTCTAGGAAATATAAGAAGCCTACGTAGAGGGAAACCAAGGTCTCTTACCAACAGCCAAAACAAACTTGCCGCCTACAGAGTGAGCAGTCTGGAAGTGGAAATTCCACTTCCATTCAGACCTTCAGATAACGCCCTGGCTGACATCAGACTGTAGTCTCACAGAAGAGCACGAACCAGAACGCCAAGCCATGTCCAAACACCTGGCCCTCACACCCTGTGGGGGACAATAAATGATGATTGCGGTCTTAAAACAAGCTTTGAGTGGTAGCATACACCTGTAATCCCAAACACTCTGGGAGGATGAAGCAGGAGAATCACAAGCTTGAGCCTAACCTGGGCAACTTAGTGACTTAGCAAAGACTCTGTCTAAACAAACAAACAAGCAAATAACTAACACAATAACAACAAAAACAGCAACAAAACAGGGCTGGGCATATAGGTCAGTTTGAAGGTCATGGGTGCAATCATGGCGGGGGTGGGGGGAGACAAAAAGATTTTTAGAAATTTTTTTTTGCCCAGCCATAGGTGAGTAACACAATAGGAAACCAGAGGAGAAAGTCCTGTGGATTAGGAAACATTGGCTTGATAACATAACATTTGAGGTCAGAATAGGGAGGGAGGAATTAATTACATAAAGAAGAGAAAAAAGTATTCCAAGGAGCTAGGGGAAATAAAGGTCCTGTGGGCAAATGACATACTTGAGGAATTTGAAGTTATCCAGAGTGAGAGGAATGTGTTATTGGGATGGAGATGCCTGAAAAGGTCCTGGGGAGGGTTATATAGTCAGACCCTGGGAGGACATTGTTCTTCCCTAAATGCGTAGGACACTGTGGAAGGCTCTACATCACGTAGGGGGTGTACTCAGCCTAACATCTAAGTTTATGGCCTTCTCCCTAGAGATGGAAATGCTCCCAGAAAACTGTGTTTACAGTGGAAAGTGGAGGCTTGGGGCAGGTTGTTTGAGACACTCTTCAGGTATACAGATGGTCGTGTCAAGCAAGAGATGTAGTATACACATCTGGAGATCCAAGGAGAGAGAACGAGAAAGAGAGAGAGAGAGATCTGGATTCCATGTGCATGTTTGGAAGACAGCAGTAAACACATGGTAAATGAAACCAGCAGAATGAATTCGCTTAGCTGGAGATAAGATATGAGTGAGAATAGAAGACAGCCCACACCCCACAACTACCAAGTAGAACAGCCACTGTAGGAGAATGGGACAGAGCAGTCAGAAAAGGAGGATGTTGGCTCAGGCGGGTGGAGGTCAGTGCTGTCAAATGATCCAAATGAGACAAAGGGATTGAGAGGCCCATCAAAATGGCTGCCCTGGGTCACAGAACTGGGAGGACAACTGTTTGAATGGATGTGAGGATGAGTACAGAAGCCCACATAGACAGGTGAAGATATGGAGGCAAAGACAAAAATCCCATGATCATCTCAATAGATGCTGAGAAAGCTTCTGACAAAGTCCAACACTCATTCATGAGAACCCTAGAGAAAATCAGAATAGACGGTTTTTACCTCAATCTGATAACAGCCATCCATGACAAAGCAACAGCTTTCATAATAAATGGACAAAATCCAAAAGCTTTCTCTTAAAATCAGAAACAAGGTAAGGATGTCCACTGTCACCATTCCTATTCAGTATAGTTCTGGAAATATTAACCAGAGCAATTAGACAAGAGAGAGAAATAAAAAGAATAAGGGTTGGAAAGGAAAAAGTTAAATTATCATTATATGCAGATGGCACGATACTCTACATAGAAGATCCCCAAAATTCCACCTAAAGACTACCAGAATTGACAAGAAAATTCAGCAGTGTAGCTGGATAAAAAGTTGACACTCAAAAATCAATGGCATTCCTGTACACAAACAACGAACTCACTGAGAGAGGAACTAGGGACACAACACCTTTCGCAATAGCATCCAAAAAATGAAATACTTACGAATCAGTGTAACAAAGAATGTAAAAGATCTATATATCTAAAATTACAGTACACTGAAAAAGGAGATTAAAGAGGATATTAGTAAATTGAAAGGTATTTCTTGCTCTTAAAGAACCAACATTGTGAAAATGGTCATACTTTCAAAACAGAATTAATACAATCCCAATCAAAATACCATTAGCAATGTCTTACAGAAGTAGAAAAAATATTCCTAAAATTCATTTGAAATAGGAGAGATCAAAAAGCAAAGGCAATCCTGGATAACAAAGGCAAGGCATCACAATCTCTGATTTGAAATTATACTACAAAGCTACTGTGATAAAATCAACATGATTCTGGCAAACAAAAACAAACAAACAACAACAAAAAAAGACCTAAGAATCAATGGAACAAATTAGAAGATGCACACAACTATAAAGACACTTAGCCACCTTATCTTCGACAAAGGGGCCAAACATATTCCCTGGAAGAAAGATAGCCTCTTTAATAGTGCTGGAAAAATTGGCTTTCTGCATGCCAAAGACTGAAACTAGACCATGCAGTAAAGTAAAGCAAAATGGATCAAAGATCTAAATATTAAAACAGAAATACTGGGGCTGGGGATTTAGCTCATGGCATAAGCGCCTGCTTTGTAAGTGCGACGTCATGAGTTCGATCCATAGTACCGCCAAAACTTCCCCCCAAAGAAACAAAAACAGAAACACTAAATCTATAGAAGATAAGGTAGGTAGAAATCTTGAAAACATAGGGGTAAGCAGAGAGTTCATGAACAAAACCTAAACCGCACGGGAAGTACCTCAAAAAATCAACAACTGAAATCTCATCTTATTAAAAACTTTTTGCACATCAAAAGAAATCACCAACAGAGTGAAAAGAAAACCCACAGAGTGGAAAAAAATTTTAGCCAACTGTCCCTTGGACAAAGGACTTCTATCTAGAACATATAAAGAATTAAAAAAAAATCAGGCACCCGAAATTCAAAGACCCAATCCAAAAATAGGCATCTGAGATGAATATGCACTTCTCAGATGAAGAAATAAAAATGGCAAATAAATATATAAAAAAATGTTCAACATCACTGGTCATTTGAGAAATGCAAATTAAAACAACACTGAGATTTCATCTTACTCCAGAAAGAATGACTATCATCAAGAAATCAATAAGGGCCGAGGATTTAGCTCAGTGGCTTAAGCGCCTGCCTGGCAAGCTCGAGGTCGTGAGTTCGATCCCCGGTACAAAAAAAAAAAAAATCAATTAATAACAAATGCTGGCAGGGCTATGGGAAAAAAAAAAAACTCTTCTCCACTGTTGGTGGGAGTGTAGACTGGTACAACCACTGTGAAAATCATGTGGAGATTCATCAGAACATTAGGATTGAAGGTCCTATTCATCAAAAAACTAGGATTGGAGGTATTTTCCCAGAAAAATTGAAAACATCATATCACAGTGATATATATGTGTCCATGTTTATGGCAGCACAATTTGTAATAGCCAGATCTTGGAAACAACTCAAATTCCCACCAACCACGGAATAAATAAAAAAGTGGTATTTATACACAATGGAGTACTATGTAACCATAAAGAAGGATAAACTAGAGACTTTTATAGGTAAATGGATGCCATTTGAGACCATACTCATAGGTGAAATAAATAAGACACAAATATGTAAACATCTTATAATATCCCTAGTATAAAAACCTAAAAGAGTAAATAAGATCCAAAATGTATAATAGCTACTGTGAAAGTGAAAAGAGAAGAAACTGCTCAAAAGGAAAGAACAACTGGAATAGGGAAAAGGAGAAAAGAAAAAAGGGAAAAGATTATATATATACACATGCACACAAGATAGATAATTATACTACCAATCTCTGTTAGTTCATCAAAAAGGTTTGTGTTTTCATTGTTTGATCATTTTTTTCATGGCTATGTCTTGTAATCTGAGCAAGTACTTTGAAGATAACAATATGCAATATAGTAACTATTGTTAATCTATTGAAAGAAAAGACACAGAGGCAAAGACAGGGAGGCCAAGGGGTAGACAATTAAAACAAAAACAGTTTAGCTATGAAAAGGAAGAAGGAGCTGGGGTTGAGCTCTGAATAACAGAACACCTTTTTCTGTTGTTTGTAAGAGGGAAGAAAGGCTTGTGTACTTTCAAATACTGATGGATCTCATGTGAAGTGAGGTCGAAAATCCAGAACACATAGGGAATAAGGGCTGTGGAAAGGGATGAACAGTGGCTGTCATGGCTCATGCCTGTAATCCCAGCACTTGGGAGGCCGAGGCAGGAGGATCACTATGAGTTTGAGGCCAGTCTGGGTTACATAGTGAGTTCTAAGTCAGCATCAACTATAAAGTGAGATCCTTGTGTCAAAAACAAACAAACAAACAAACAACAGTTTAAAGAATCCTTATAGTAAATAACCACGTAAGTATGCAAAAAAAAAAAAAAAACAAACCAGGATACAGGGGCAGCACCGCAGAAGTCCCCTCCCATGTGTCTGACTTTATCACAACCCTCATCTTAGCGATAATCGTCACCCAGATTTACTGCTTATTACTTCATGTTTTTACCTAGTTTTTTTTCTTCCTTTTTTCAGATCGTTTTCTTTGTTAGCATGTGGGTATGGTACACAATGCTTGCATTCCTTGTGGGAAGGCTTCTTTTTAGTTTGTGTTTAGTTTTTGTTTTGTTTTGTTTTTGGAGGTACTGGAGATTGAACTCTGGGCCTTGTAGATAGCAAGCCCTGGAGTACTAAGCCACCCTTTCTTAAATTTTTATTTATTTATTTTTAATTTTATTAAAGGAAAATCCCACCTGCTCCTCGGGGCTGGGGATTGAACCTAGAGCCTTCTGCGCTTTAAGCAAATGCCTACCACTGAGCTATATTCCCAGCCCTAAAGTTTTATGTTGAGACAGGTCTCACTATCTTGCCCAAGCTGGGCTCCAACTCCCAATCCATAGATCTTAGCCTCCAGAGTAGCTGGGAATACTGGCATACACTACTAGGTTTTTTTAGTTTTAGTACCTAAACATAGAGCACTGAATAATGCTGCTAATTTTTTTTTTTTTTTTTTTTTTAAGACAAGGTCTTGCCATGTAGTCCAGGCTGGCCTCAAACTCAATATGTAGTCCAGGTTGGCCTGAAACTTGCCTTTCCTCTTGCTTCAGCCACACAAGTGCTGGGATAGCAAGCATAAGCCACCATGCCTGGATATTTTTGAACTTTAGACAAATATAATATATCATACAGATTATTTTTATTTCCTGCTTCTTTTACTTTATATTATCTTTTAGGACTTCATCCATATTATTGCATACAGCTGAGGATCCCCCCCCCCCCGTAATGGGGATTGAACTCATGACCTTGCACTTGCCAGGCAGGTGCTTATGTCGCTGAGCTAAATCCCCGGCCCCTTGGGTCTTTCATTTTTGTCCCTGTGTGATAACCCATGGTATGATTCTATCACAATTCATTTGTTCTTCCTACTACCAGTGAAGATTTGGGTTGTTCCTTGCTTGAGATTATTACAAAATTACCCAGTGAATATCCTAGCATCTATGTTCTGGTGTCATGGTGTCTGAACCTCTTGGGTGTATTCCTAAGGAACAAACTTCTGGGTCACAGAGTATGCGTATCTTCAACATCAATAAGAAGTTCCAAAGTTTTCCAAAGTGGTTGTGTTCAACCTAAATAGAAGAGAGGCCATTTGTAGCATTATCATTAATACATTTTTACCCGATTTCAAAAGCAATGTATCCTTCTGAGCCAGCTTCCTTAGGGTGACTTGAAATGTCCTTTTTCTTTGCTAGTTCTGAAGTTGGGGGGACTGAAAGTTTCTTTCTCAGCCTAATTTGTTACCACCAAGTGATCACTGTTAGAAGTTAGTTGCTTCCTGGGAAGGGTTAGGTAGGGCAAACTCTTGTACCTAGAGATACAAATGATTGTTACATCTCAGGGCCATGGTCCTGTTTAAGGCTGAACTTTTGAGATTAGCATAGTGTTTCATTTGGGCTGCTGAGTAGAGAGCTAGACGTGTAGACTACTTAGCCTTCAATCTTCACGTCTACTACTTAGATGATCCTGAGTTATTTTATGTTTTTGGCCCTCAGCTTGCTCATCTACAAAGTAAGAATGGTAACAGTTGCTACCTCCAAGAGTGGCTGTGGGGATCAATGAGGCAACAGTATAAGGAAAGTACCTAGGACAGTGGCAATCTGGTGCCTTATTTTCTTTCAGCTTCCGTGCAGCATAGGCTAGGGGTTACGCACATAGATCACAGATATGAAGAAGGAATTTGGATCTTGAACTCTGTAAGCATGGGCACGTCCTATGACTTCCCTGCATCTCAGTCCCTTGTCTGTAGGAATGGAAGTCATAATCAGCACCTTGCATGGGGGCTGTGAGGACCGATGAAATGGCAGATGTAACATGCCAAGTATGGATGATGCCATACGTGGCGGTTGCTGTCATTCCAGCAGGTGGCAGCTATTGTCTCTGCTCTCAGATGTGGGGGTTGAACAGCTCATGGGCTCTAAACCCACAGCTTCAACAGCGAGAAAATATATAGCAGTAGAGTGGAGGGATGATAGTGGGCAGGTCCTAAGCAGGTACCCTTAGCTGAAAGGAGCAAAGCCACTTTCTGTGGGTTCATATAGATGGATTTCACCAATACTATACAAATACTGGCAATGAGGTAATAGATCTGAAGCAAGGAAATTAAAGAATCTGAGAGGAAGCAACCTTGGTAGTTGAGCCATTTTCCCAAGGCAAAGGTGTTTAAGACAAGCACCAAAAAATGTGTGTGTAGATGAGAGAAGTTGGAGAAAATACCAGTCAGGAAGTGTGGCATGTCATGATGAGCTTTGAATCCCAGGCCAAGGACTTTGTTGATTCCGTGAGGAAAGAAGACACATCGCATTGCCCAGTGGCTGCTAGACGGGAATGAGTTTGAAGGGTGCCTGGGTTAGAAACGCTACTCACTGGTTTTGCCCTGAGGCTTTGTCCAGTGTGTTTAGAAGCAGTTTAGAGAGAGACGTGCCTGCTACGGTGTTAACATCAACCTCATCAGGCTTTTTCTAACATACTCCAGAAAACTAGTGCCAATGTGGCTGGGTCATTATTGTGAAAATCATTGTATCCGTTAAAGATGAACTAGAAATAAAATGTGCTTGTACTTGACAAGCGTGGACACCTACGCAGATGAGAAAATCACCCCGAACTAAAGGGAAGCACAAATGAAAGAATCTGGATAAGATTGGTGGGAGTTGTATCAATGTCAATATCCTGATTGTTTCATAGTTTTGGAGAAGAAATGGTCCAAGTGAACAGAGGATTTCTCTGCATTACTTTTTTTTTTTCTTTTGCAGTACTGGGGATTGAACTCAGGGGCGCTGTACGGCTGAGCTCCCCCACATCCTACCCCACTTTATTTTGAGCCAGGGTCTCACAAGAAACCCAGGCTGGCTTTGAATTTGTGATCCTCCCACCTCAGCCTCCGGAGTGCAGAAATAACAGGCTTGCGCCACCGTGCCAGGTTCCCTGCGTTATTTTTAAAAACTCTAATTACCTCGACGTAAATTTAAATTAAAATGCATTAGTAAAAGTAACGTTTCATAGAAAATAAGCCTCAGTAGGTCACACTCGCTCTCCTCAGCCACACTTACCGTTTCCTCGGGCACAAAACAGGCGCTATTATTTCTCCTGTGGCCCCAGCTGGAAAAGACAGCCAAGTGCTACAAGGAACAAGGTCTGCCGCGCTGCAATTGCTTTGCTACCGGGACCCAAAACTTTATAGACACATTCTGTCCACAGCGGGTCAACTTTGTCCCCGTTTCTAATTTACCGAACCTGTGTCACTAGCTCCATCGGCAGGGTTCAAATTATTCTTTTATTATTAAAATGAACTTTCTCCATAAAGGCAAGGACGACGTGTAGTTTCCGGGCGCAGCATTTTACCCTATTGTAGGAACTTTTCCCCCCTGCAGCCGGTACTTCTGAGAAGCACACCCAGCGGGGATGCGTGCACTTTTTTCCAGAGCGATGGTACCAGCAGGAGGCCCGCGGCGAGCTCCGGGATGAATTACCCCTCGCGGCTGCGCCGGGCTCCTCTTCCCAGCGGCGGGGCAGCCTTGGCGAGGCCGCGAACTTTGAGGGAATCAGAGGCGCAGGAGCCACGGCGGCAGGCAGGGAGGGAAGGCGGCCCTCGAGTCCGGAGCCCGAGCTCTGCAGAAACTTCTCCCGCAACTCGCAGACTCCTGCAAGTCTTGAGCTCTCGGCGCGGCCGCCCGACTGTCTGCGCCCGGGAAGGGGGAAACTGAGGCACAGCGCGCGCGCACAAGTGCAGGCCCCCCACGGTGGGGACCCCAGCAGCGCAACCCCGTGTGCCCCGCCCCGCGCCCGAACAAAGCCAGGAGCCCGCGCCCGGACGCGGAGGGCGGCACCGCTCCGCGCCAGACTCCGCCCGCCGCCCCTCGGGGGAGCCCGGCCCCGCCCCGAGGCCCATGACGTCACCGGCGGCGGCAGGCCCCGCCCCGGCCCCGGGCGGCAGGCCGCATGACGTCACCGAGGCCCCACCCCTCCGGAGCGAGTTCGGTCCTGGCGTTCATTTCATTCCTGTCCTCATTCCGCACATTCTTAGCATCGCTCGCGCCGCGCCGCGCCGCCCGAGCCGAGCCGAGCCTCTGCAGCCGCCGCCGCGGCCCCGCCGCCCGCCGCGGCGCCCCCCGAGCACTTTGCAGACTCGCCACCAGCCCGCGGGCCAGTCCGCGCGGCGGGGCCCGGGCCGGGGCGGCCGCGTCCGGGGCCAGGCCATGCAGTGACCCCCACCCCAGCCCGTCCACCTCGGCCCGGAGCGCGCCCGCCGGCCCCGGGCAGCAAGCAGCGGCGCGAGGCCGGGTGGGGTGGCCCGGCCCTGGGACAGCAGCCGGGAGGGCGCCGGGCGCGAGCGCAGGGCGGGGGAGCGGCGCCGAAGTTTGCCTCGGAGTCTCGGGCGCCGCGGCCTCCCGCGCCGAGGTAAGTTGTGGGCGCGCGGGGCGCGGGGCGGCAGGACCTGTCCTCCTCGGCGGGCTGCGCTTTGTGTGGGCGCGCGGGCTCCGCAGGGCTCCGCGCCGTCCGCCCGCGTCCCCTCCTCCTCCCCGCGCCAGTTGCGGGGCCGCCAAGTTGGGCCGCGCGCCGGAGCCCGCGCGGCAACAGGCGGCCCGGAGGCGCCGGGCCCCGCCGCCCGCACGCGCGCACACGCACCCGCCCGGCGCCTCCGCTCCGCCCGGCGCGCGGGAGCCAGAAGTTGGGCGCGGGCGGGGGAGCGGGAGCCACCGCCTCGGAGCCCGGAGCCCGGCCCCCCACCCCCTGCCCGCCCGCCCCCCGAGTCCCGGCCCTCGGGGTCCGCGCGGGCGGCGCTGAGGGAGACGGGCGCGCTTCTTCCCCCCAAAGATGAAAGGAGGGCACGGCCGGCTCTGCCGCTCCTCCAGGACTGTTGCTGCCGCCGCCGCCGCCGCCGCCGCTTCATTGCACATTCAAGTGGAAAATTTTCAGGAGTCAGCAGAAACATTGTGTCCAAAAAAGACTGAGTCGCAGTTACCACCAAACCCAGGAGGAGACTGTCCCTGGAAAACTTCCCTTCCGTAGGAAATACTGGGGGATTTGTTTGTTTATTGGAAGAGAAATGATCCCCAAGACGGGAAGAAAACCAGGGTACACACTTTTAGTCTTTGTTCATAGCAGCAACACTTGTTTCTTTGAAAAGTCCAGAGGCCCGCTTCAAAGAAAGTTGAACTTCTGTGAGTTTCCAACCCCCTCCCCCAGTATTTGTATGTTTAAAAAATCACAGCAACGTTTTTAAGGAGGGGCTCCTACCTTAGTTTGCGTCCACGAAAATAAAATCCACATCAGAGTTTGCCACTTTTTAAAAATTGTCTTTCTTTTTGAGGATTTATTTAAAGTTGAGTGGTGTCACTGTTTAAAAATATTTTTGAAACAATGAAATGCCAGCCACCAGCATTTCTCAGGAGGCTTGTTAACTTCTTAGAAGCAAGTGGCTGCCTGTGATTTGCAGAAAGGAAAACTGACCTCAGTGAGCACTGGAAACTTAGAGACAGATGATGTTCCAGGAACTGGGTATGAAAAAAAGGCAGGGTTTAAAAACAGTACCTTGGAGGGAACCCAGATCCTGGGACAGAAAGCTCTGTAAAGCTTATCAGATTTCAAAATAGTGAGAAACTAGTAAAAATGCTACAGATGCGGCGAAGGAACACACTCGCAGCTCACGACAGCCACATGTTTCCTTCGCCCCGCCACCACCCGGGTTGTTTTGGAAGCTTAGGTGCTCTGATCATTTTGGGTGAGCTGGGTGGCTGCTGGAGTGGACAGATTTTTCTCCCTTATGGGAGACGGGAGCCTCCTGTTCGCTGCCGGAGCCGGGAGGCAGCTGCTTTCTCTGCAGCCTGCAGTGGCTTGCAGTCTCGCGCCGGGCTTCTCTGCTAGGACATTGAGAGGCGGTAGTTGGGGCGCAGCCTTCAGGCTCTGCCCGTGCTTTTTCAGCTTTCATTGTTGGGTTTGTGCCTTTCTGTAAACAGCAGGATCTTCGGGGCCCAGTACATCTGAATGCTTGTAAGGGCCAGACAAAGATCCAACTTTGGTAAGAAGGCTTCCTCTTTAGAAGGCAACGGTAGAGCTAATTACAAAGTGATTCCAGAAAGAAAAATGGATTTAGTTGAACCTTTGTCAACGGTGAGGTTTTGAATTGTTGATTATTTTGAGGGGAAAGAAGGCTTATTTTTCTAGTCTCACTATTCCCATAAATGGTCATAGGTATTTTTGTTTAGTATTTCTTTGTATGTGTAACTCTGTTGAACTCTTAGGTTTCAGGTTTTCAACAGAGTTTACAATTCTTTTATTTGTTGCCAGTGTGAAACAAAATGAACTGATAAGCTATATCCGTTACTGGGCCCTGCTGATGTGCCAACGTAGACTATTTTTACTTTAATAGTGAATATTTGACCTCCAATTTTAAGGGACTGTTAGAATGCTTTTTTTTTTAATTAGTTTGAAACAAAACTGGTGTCGCACTTCGCCTTGCAAAAGTTTAAAAATTGGAAGAATCTTTGTGTAAATTCCTCCTCTGTGTGATCTTTTATAAAATAAACTCCAGAGAATGTGCTTGAGAGATTACTTGTTTTTTTCCTCCTTTTTTAAAAATAATTTTCGCAAAACAAAAACAAAACCCAGAACTCACCAGAACATATAATGAAATTTCATTTAAAGAGAGAAGACACTCTAGCTTAGTTTGAGTGACTCTCACACTGAGCAGCTCTTCTTGTGCTATGCTACAACGTGTGCCTTCAGAGCGCCTCCCACCCTAGCACCCTAATTACACAAGAGGGTGGCCTGGGGGAGGGCCGCCTGGGGGAGTCAGCTTCCTTTTCCCCTCTCCATTTTCCCTCTTCCTCCATTTGCTGCCTGCAGCAGGAATTATATATTCTTGTATTTAGTTTGGAAGCTGGTGTCCCCTTTCATTTGGCAGGACAATTAAACCATAAGGAAAAAAAAATTGGAGATACTTTTTCCTGCTTGAGCGCCAGTAGTTTATAAACAGTTTTGAGTTTTGTTGGTCCTGACAGCACAGAGCAGCAGAATTGGGGAGGATTGTCTGTACATCATGAGGGTCTAGCCTTGTCTGTTGGGATCAGTAGGGAAGTATGTAATAGGAGCAGTTTAAATGTTAGCCAGACCTTTGAAGAAATGAGCTGTGCCATTAACAGCATTAGCAGGTAGCTCGCTTCAGAAAGGGGGCCCTGCAAGAGCCTGCACATCTGTGGATTACATTTCTCTCTAATCTCATGTGTTATTACTATGTGTTAATTGTGAGCATAATTATATTGCTTGCAAATGGAAATTGTGATGTTTTGTCATTGCAAATAACTGTGTGTATGCTCTCTTGGACTTAAAAATGACCATATTCAGGCATTGATTATTAAGTTCACACAAGATCACACTTATTTTAGGTACTTGGTTCAGTTCCCCTAAAGAGATTGTGAAAGAAGCGCGTGTGTCTGTGTTTATAGGTTTTTTTGTTCTTCCAAGTGAAAGCTGTGTAGAATGTGCTCAATAATAAAACTTTTAGGGTCGGTCTGTTTTTTGACCAAAGCAAGTGTCCAGCTTTCTCTGTTAAACTGCAAGAAAATCAGCCATCCTTTCTGTTAATCAGTGTGGGCACTGCAGCCTCCCCTTTGGAGTTCAGTGACTGGAACTGCAGACTGCTAATGTCCTACTTCTGAACCGAGCAGGAAAAATATATTGTAAGCCTATCCCCTTTGACAAACTTAGGCTCCGCTGCTGCTGCTGGGGCTGCTTGGGGATTGACCAGTGGCTGGCGTAGTGTCATAGGTACAAGGTGCTTTTCCTTATTTTGTCTACAGAAGGTAGAGATCACTTTGTGGTATTTAGATTAGATCCTAAATCGAGTTTGAACAACAGCAGTGATATATTTTGTTCTTTCATATTCATCAAGGTGATAAAATCAAGCAGTGTAAGTCCATCCTACCACTTAATGTTTCAGTTTTTTTTTTTTTTTTTTTACATTTACAGACAGATACCTAATTTAGACCCCTGTTGTATTGTAATTACTGTGCATTTCTGCAAGTAGAAATGTTCTCGGCTTTTTTTCTTCTGGGTTAGTTGATGTGCTGCTAGAGTATTTGGATCTAAATTTTTGCAGTGTTTTGTGTGGGTTTTTTGTTTTATTTCAGAGCTGTGAACTGTTGAGCTCTCAATCTATAAGATTCTCTTCATAAGCTTTGGCTCAGTTCCATATTCGAACTTGAGGTTGAAATTTGACTATTTCATGAGAAACTTTCAAGCTTTGTAGTTTTTGGTGCAGAAGAAGAGAGTTTTGAAATATGTTGTGTTTTTATTTTAGTTGAAGTGAGATACCCTTATGGTGGGGATGTGAGGGTGGGTGACGCTCAATTTTTAGCTTCTCCTTTTGACCACTGGCTTTGCATAGTTGGGAGGTCTCTCAAAACCCGATATCTGAAGGCTGGGAGTCCTGGTTACGTATGAAGGGTGCTGGTCTCTCCTGATTGATTAATGATGGGGAGGGAGTCAGTAATCCTCTCAAGATGCTTTTTTCAGTTTTTTTTTCAGACTCAGAGAAGGCTGTGATTTCAACTCCCCCATCCATTTAAAACCAGTATTTATCGTCTTGATGCAAGGGTTTTTGCCCATTGTTAATGATTCATGTTAGTTTTTAAGGGTCTGTCCTAAAGTTTCTTTAGCATTTCTTTTAAGCGTTTCCGGGGACAGGGTCCTAGAAAATGGATTTAAGAGAAAAGCTGACTTATTTTTGAAAAAAGTTCATCATCCGTCTTCCCCAGTGGGCAATTCTGGTTGCTTTCAGGCATTTGACAGGTTTAGATGTGGTCATAAGGTGACTGGGCATATATATACAGCACAGGAATGATACGTACTGTTGTTTGTACTGATACGTAAACTGAAAAACTGCCACTAATGTTGGGAAATGTTAATTATGTGAGAACATATTGAACTTATATTCTCTGGCATGAACTTTTAAAAAATGCATCAACTGCTGCTTTTTTTTTTTAAATAGGCACAGCTTTCTAATTATCATAATTCAGTTCAGCTCTGCTCTTGGATGGAGTTCAAGTGCAATCTCAATTTAACTTGAAAGGAGATTTTTTTTTTAAACTGGGAATGTTTAAAAAAATTTGAAAAGTTCATCTAAGAATGTTGTCTGCTTAGGTGTGGGTAAGTTGGTGAAAGGAAATGAGTGCCTCTCTGTAATAGTTCTGTAGGTCTGACTGTTCTGAAAGAAGACCGTTTTCCTCTTTTATTGCAGCCCTACATCTTGTGCATTTTTGCATAACCTGATACTACAGCTGCTGAATTCTCTTTGAAAAACCAGTGTCTTTAATAGGTAGTCAACTAGATAAATGAATATTTTATTGCCATCTGCAAAGGCAGAAAACTCTTTAAGAGGACAGAGAGAAAGAAATACAGGATTCTTGAGAATTCATTTGGTGGTCAAAAAAACACCACCAGTCTTTTATACCAGCCAAGCCTTTAGAAGATGCTAGCCTGATCTGTTCTTTGCCCAGTGACTTGTTGGCATTTTGTGCAAAGTTGCCTTTGGTAACAGTCATACAAGTACCCAATATTCTTTAATACCTTTGAAAAGAAAACAAAAGTTAAAGAAGCCCAAGCCCCAGATCCTCTGTGAATCAATTTAAACTGTAAGAAATAACTCAGGTGGACCCTCTGGACTTTCATCAGTCTGACTCTTACTGTGGAAAGGCAAAAACGCAAAGAGAGCGCATGGAAGCCAAATGACTTCATTTGCTCTGGCACTTAAGAACCGAATTCACTTCCATGGTGGTGAAATGAAAGGAGTCAAGCGCTTTAAATAGCCACTCCCAGAGGCCCGCCCGCCCGAGTGTTTTGAGAAAAGTGCATTGTCTGCCGGCTGCTCTAGCGGGGAGCCTGCCTGATTTGCCCTCCCCCACCGGGCAGCTCCATTTCTGGAGTTGACATCTGGTTTTCTCTCTGTTCACCTGATCTGTCCCCATGCATGTGCACACATGCAGCGTGCATGCATACATTCTGCAGGTAAGATAGACGTTTGACATTAAATGTGTTGCCCTCGCGTGTGTGCTGCAAGTTCCTACTGGGATGGAGAAGCTAATGGCATAAAATAAAATGTAAACACAGGAGCGGCCCCACATGCCACCGCTGCTGGGTTTCTGTCCGAGGTGCTTTCTGGGTAGGCGTGCCTATTGTGGCAGCAACAGGCCGCAGAAGTTGGAGCACCATATGGTGGATGTGGGCCTCAGATAAGCTGTCTGGTGATTTAGCTTATCAATCGCACTTTGATAGGCTTCATTTTCAGATCACCCATTCCTGGGGCTGGGGGTGTCTGAGGGCTCACTTACTCTGAAACCTTTGTTAGGGATGCTTCCTTTGGAGGAATCCTTTTCAAATCCTTTCTCCCTCACTGCCTTTTTATCTCAAAGCCTTTGGGAGACAATGGGTGGTCAGTGTCAGAGAGAGTCACATCCTCTGAAGGGATGTCAGCCCCATCTTGGAATCTTCCTCAGATACTGCCAATGAGAGAAGCCTGGAAGTTGGGCCACGAGTTGCATTTCACACAAAGGCAAGATATTTCCTTAATTCGAAGTTTACTTTTGTTTTAAATACCAAAGAGATAAGGTTTAAGTTGTTTTTATTTAGCAAAATATTTCTAGTTAAACGTTCTGAATACCTCCCTAATTTCCTTTTACATTGTTCATTCATTCATTCATTCATTCACTCACTCACTTGCGTGTATTTAAATGTATGTATCCGCTGGCCTTGCGTTCACTGTGTAACCTGGCTGGCTTCAAATTCCTGGTAATCCTCCTGCCTCAGCCTTTGGAGTGCTGGGATTACTGGCTGTGTCACCACACCCAGCTTCCTTCACCTTTAAATGTTATCTTAATGATAAAATGCAAACATGATTAGCATCTGTATAACTCAGAATCCGGGAAACCGGCCCCTGTGAATTGGAGGAAAGGACCAGCTTCCCAATGACCAGGAATTGTTGAAATGGGAAATGCTTCTAGAGCACCACTCAGAGGTCCAGAGACACTGAACCCTGATCAGAATCTCCCATGAGGAACTGACAGGGAGCTCTTGACTGACCTGGAGCCAGGGCAGGGATTCTGCATGCGGCAGGTGACTCGGGAATATGGTGATGTGCAAGGCTTGTGCTTAGCCGCCAGGTGCGCCTCATTCAGCAGATGCCTGTGTCTTGGGTCTGTGCCTGGGAAGCCAAGGTGAAGCTTCCTCCTGGCACTTCCTAGTCTCACTCATCCCACTTTCTCTCACATTTTGACTTTTGGGTTTGTCACTGACAGCCTGCAGGTCCATTTACATGGCCAACTCAAGATGATCCTGCTTCAAATCTAGGTTGGTTTCTTTTTTGTCTTTTTGATAGAGTCTCACTATGCAGTGGCCACTGCTTGGCCACCACCTGCAGTAATATGGGGAGCTGGGGTCCGTGCAGTGTTTTATTCTTAAAAGGCCCATGGTAACATCTGTTTCTGATAAGGAGCCAGTGCTGTAGACACTCATTTTAATTTTTATCATCTGCACGGATCAGATTAAGTTTGGTCACCTTTTTTGGGGGGAGGGGAGTACTGGGAATTGAACTCAGGACCCCATGCTT
This sequence comes from Dolichotis patagonum, assembly GCA_004027295.1. Classification (NCBI taxonomy): domain Eukaryota; kingdom Metazoa; phylum Chordata; class Mammalia; order Rodentia; family Caviidae; genus Dolichotis; species Dolichotis patagonum. The sequence goes on from PVJX010008451.1 coordinate 25,123, forward strand.
GCCACGCAGGTGGTGGTGTACCATTGAGCTAAATCCCCGGCCCTGGCTGCCTTTTCTCACTGATTTTTTTCAGTTACTTGTGAGGTAGTATAGCTAGGAACCTACAGCGAATCTTTCATGGAAATCTGATGTTCTTGGTGGGTTTCAAAAATAAGGCTACAAGAGAGCAATAAAATGCACCAGAATCGCCTCTGTGCCTGGCACTCACCTGTCACCCCTTGGGAGTGTAGCAGTTGTTTCCAGATGTGATTGCAGGTGTGTGTCAGGCCTGCTGGCTAGGTTTGAGGATGGCGTTTTGTTCTGGCTGCTGCAGAAGTTTTGCTTTTTGAGTTTAGGGATTCTTGCAGGACGCCTCGCTTGGGATCTCTGGACACCAGGGACTGAGAGAACAGAAGCTGCGATCCCGACAGCGTTCCTTCCTTTGCTTTTAATTCTTTCCTTTTCTTTCTCTTCCCTTCTCCGTGGAAACCCAGACGCTCCTGGTTTCCATGGAGTTGCTATTTGCTACTGGACTTTTTAAACATTTACAGATGCTACTATGGGCCCAAGAATTTGGTGATCAGGAAAAAGCGATGAATGAACGATGATCTGTAAAACTCCTCTGGCCTTGTGAAGTTTACGGTTAGTGGAGAAACAGGCTTGCAAACAGATAATCACAGACTGGTGGGAAAGTTTTACATTTCAACCCAGAGTCTTACACAGGCCAAACACACACTGTACCACAGAGCTTATCCCCAGCCCAAGGGCGTGGCCTTTACCCACTGAACGTTTTTGAAATTGGAGCCCGTGGGGCTATCCTTGGCCAGATGGTGGTCATGATCTCTCCTTTGACTGCGTGGGTAGAATGAGTATGGGAAGGAGGAGAACCCCAGAGTCTAGAGTGAGCATCCCTAAGTAGGCTGTGCCATCGAGGGTGACACTGTGTGAAAAACCATGGGCAGGGATCCCTCTGAGAAGTTGCTTTAGACGTACTCGACTTACTTAGCTTTTATCTTCCTTTGTGTATGTGAACAAGATTGATATTTGTGGAAAGTTGCAATGTATGTAAAATGCTAGAGTATTGTTAAGTGATAAGGCAGTATTCTGGTGCCATTTATTTCATAACAAATAATATTTCTTAGAAGTGAAATTTGGCCAGGTGGCTGGGTGTGGTGGCTCATGTCTGAAATCCCAGCACTCGGGAGGCTGAGGCAGGAGGATCAAGGCCAGCCTGGGAGTCACAGTGCACTCAAGTCCATGCTGAACTACAGAGCAAGACCCTGTCTTGGAAAAACAAAACAAAACAAAACACCAAGAAATGAAATCCAGGTGCATCTTTATAGTCAGGTGGTGTCTTAGGCTTGATAAGATGTTGATCTTGGAGATCATGCATTATGATAGTGGTTGCTTTGAGGCAGTGGGATGGTGGAGGGTTTTACTTTTACACGTTTGTGTTTTTAAGAGCATTTGTTTTCTTTCTTTCTTTCTTTCTTTTTTTTTTTTTTTTTTTTGTCCTTTTGATACAGAGTCTCACTATGCAGTTCAAGCTGGTTTTGAGCTCACTTTGTAGCCCGGCATGGTCTTGAGCTCTCAGTGACCCTCCTGCCTCAGCCTCCGGAATGCTGGGATACAGGCATGCCCCACCACGCACGGCTTGTTTTCTTTTGTGATATCAAAATAAAGGGACGGAAGCTCAGTGAGCTCAGTGAGATGAGTGTCCGTGACATATCTGGCTTGCCCACAGGTGGAGACTGAGGGACGCTTCAGAAGCAGTGATGGAGGAGTTAGGCCTGATAGGCAGAGTGGGGTTTCACTTGGTGCTGTTTTTCGAGAGGAGCTAATATGCAATATATTAACTAGTGTTAATTTCTTTGTTTTTCTAAAATCCTGTATTATTTCTATCTTTTTTTCTGTTTTGCTTTTTTAAAATTAAAAAACAATTAAAAATCCAGTGAAATATTCTCTTGAGTCATGAACTCGACTCTCAGATGTTGATAAGAAGGTTTATGCCAGTAATGGGCTACTATACATTTGAAGCTTGGCTGTGAGCAGTTGAAGGAAAGAGAGGGAGGGGCATGTTTGATGTAAAGGGCCTCATAAGTTGCTAAATTGCCTAGAATGGGCTTGAACGTGTGATCCTCCTGTCTCAGCCTCCCGGAGTGCTGGGATTACAGCTGTGGGTTACCATTCCTGGCTTACTTTGTGTCTTTGAGCGTACATAAATCTGTAAATTGTACAACAGTGTTGTAAATTTAGATGGAGCACCTATTTTATGCTGGACAAGTGCTCAATAAAATACTATCTTGTATACCAGATCTCTTAAGGATTTCCTGCTGTCTCAGGACTGTGCCTCTAGAGGAAAACCTAGAGCTGAGGCAGTTTCTTAGAAAAGCCTGGTTTCTTTCTGGTCTCAGGCAAATGGTTTGAAATCTAGGAGAGGCTGAGGCAGTCATGTAAAGCCTTTGGCCATTCATTGCTTTGAACCACACTTCCTTATGCAGCAAGTGGAGGAAATCCATTCGTAAATACATACTATTTGAGGCTATTCCTTGCCAGATGGTAGTAACGAATCAAATGGAAACTACTGAAAGGTAGGTGCGACTTCATCTGTTCAAAAAGATCCCTTTGGTCCTTCCTTGAAAGCCCCACGCCTGACTTGGGGATCAGTCCTTTCTGTGGAGACTGCATGGAACTCATCTTTCCTAGACAGATAGTACTTGGGGACTGGCTCTGCCAGCAAAAGCATTGAAGGAACCCTGCTGGGATCTACTCAGGCAATACCGCTTCAGATGGCAAAGAGGTGCCCCTCACTCCGGCCTCTTCTGCCCTCCATGTACCTCTTAGTCGTTTTTTGAGACAGGGTCTTGCTCTACAGTTCAGGCTGATTCTGAACTCACTGTGCGACCCAGTCTGGCCTTGAACTCCCAGCAGTCCTCCTGCCTCAGCCTCCTGAATGCTGGGATTACAGGAGAGGACTGGGATTGCAGGCATTTGCCACCATGCCCTCCCTCCCCCTCTTAGTTGTTGCCTAATACGGACTGCTAAACTTCTCTCTGCGGTCTGTTTCCTCATCTGGAAAATGGGTATGATGGTATGTACTTTGAAGAGCTAGAGCAAAGTTTAGATAAGTGCTGGCTATGTAGGTAAGAGCTGCAGGGACAACTGCTGTTGAAACCCAGACTGTTCCCTGCCTCCAAGGACTCCACACTACCCAGTTAAAGTTCTTCCTGTGTCATAACATTTGTGTTCTCTATGCCTTCCTTCTTTTATGCTTAGTCTTCCATTCTTACGAAGTGGGGCTTAATAAAAATTTCTCTCGTCAAATTCTTGTTCACCTAGGTTTTCTAGGGAATATGCATAAATTTCAGGCAAAAATTAAAAATTGCAGCCTTCAGCATAAATGGGTTAAATCTGAATAAATCGTAATTTTCACACACGTGTAAGTGTACTTAAGTGTTCAACTCCTAGGTGTTTCAGGGATGAGTGGGCTTTAAGGAGCAGGTGCGTAGCAGCTTGAGTTGTCAGAGTCATCTTCCCCAAACAGGTCCTCCTCTGCTCAGATTCCCAGCTGCACTTCAGGCTGTGTTTGTGTCCCGGGGTGTGTCCGTGTCCTTGTGTTTTTAGCCCTGAGACACTCCCTGAGACTGGTCGGAGCAGTTCAGAGTGCTTCGTGTGACCCTAGGTTGGGGACCACCTGCATTTTATGGACGTATTTTCCTGTTGTCTCTCATGCACTGTGTGTAGAAGGGTGTGTTAGTTACTCTGATTTCCTGCTCTTAAATGAAAAAGTCAAAACGTTTTTGTTCGTTTCGAGGGAGGAAAGTAGTGTGGTAGGAAAGAGGATTTTAGAGGCAGGCAGAGTGACAGCTGACAGAGTACTGGAAAACAGTTACTGCTTTGTGAATATGCTGAAAGCCCCTGCATTGTGTACGTTAACAGCGTACGTTTTATGGTATGTGAGTTAAATCCCATAAAAGAATACAGCAGTGACTCACTCCGCAGCATCCACCACGCGTCCACAGGATGCTCAGTGCTCAGCCTGCTCTGGGTCCACGGTGGTCGGGTGGTTGAGACTTACAGACCTAGTGAGAAGAGCGTACATCTCCATTAGTTCACTGGTTTAGTGAGGAAGCAGAAAACAGATCCTCTCAGAGATACCTATCATTAGGAGTCCTTAAAATGAAGATCTACTAAGTTTCAGTAATGTGAAATGACTCACGCTGTAATGATGAATGTTTACCATCTTAACCGTCCTCACGCCTTGTACTTTAAGACACTCCGAGAAGTAAATCACAGAGGATAAACTGGAGCCAGTGAAGGAGGGAACCTGCGAAGGCTTGTGCCGCCCCAAGCCAGGCATCCCATCTCATTTGTAAATTGGTTTAAGATGAGGGGAAAAAAGGAACCTTGAAGCAGGTTAATTTATACTTTTGGGTTGCAAGCCCTGCCCAGCCCAGTTTTTGTTAGTTTTAATAGGGTCTTTCTTGTCCCTGAGTCCTCCCAACCGATCCAGACTGCCTTCCTCCTAAGTCGTTGATGTCTGCTTTACATTTGTCTTTCGGAAAGTTGCCCTTATCTATGGCTTTGTACCTGTTTGCCTGTTAGCAGTCCTGCTTTATGCTGCTTGTCGTGGCAGAACCCTTCAGAGCACCTTCTTTTACTTTCAGAAGGTCCCAGTTGGATGATGCATTATGGATCACTCACAGGAAACTGACCGACTCCCTTTAATTAGGCAGAATGGAGAGGGAGCCCTCCTATCCCTTCCTGCTGGCCACCTTGGCAGGGCCCCAGTGTTGACCCAGGGCTGTATTCTTCTTGGAGGATGGCTTTCAGGCTCAATTTCCTACAAACCTGTGCTAGCTTCAGCCAGTGTTTTAAAACCTTGTGCTGTTCTGTGAATCAATTTGTAAGTATTTAAATAAAAAAAGTTACTCCTCATTCATAATAATGATTCAGCTTTGGTTCATTTCCTTTTAGACCAACAAAGTTTAATTTAGACATTTCCCAGTAGAATTCTGAAAGGTTTCTATTGTATGAAATGGAGATTTCAGAGTACATTTTAGACTCGGCAGTTTGGATGCAGAGGGGGCAAGGGTTTTAGGTTTTTGTGTCTTTTTGCAGTCCTGGGGACAGAACCCAAGGCCTTAGGCGTGCTAGGCAAGTGCTCTACCCCTGAGTCACATCCCCAGCCCTAGGGCAAATGTTCTAGAATTGTAAGACATCTTTCTTTGTCTTTGGGAGACCCTCTACTGATGTCCTACTGTGTACCTAAATGTAGAAAATTGGGAAAAATAGATGGAATTTTAGAAAGTACGAAAGACATTATAGGTCTTTGGCTCCCAACAAAGTAATTGTAATGACACTGTTCACTTCCTGGCAGTTCTTTTGACACTGGTCTTTATTTAGTGATGTTGTTGTGGGCAGTAGCTTTGGGTAGGAGCCAGGAGTGTTTAGTCCAGGCTGGTCTCTGTCAGAATTAGAGGAAGCAGCAGTGTCTAGATTTGGCCTTTCAGAGTTTAGGAAACTGTTTCCTGGTTAGAGTGTTCACAGGTGCTGGGGCCTTGGTCCCGCTGTTTCCAGCTGCATGGTGGGAAGGCCTGCTTGGGAATCCTTTGGATTGGTTCACCCCGTGACCTTGGGCAAGTGTATTATGTTTTATTTTTTGCTTTGCCAGGTCTGGAATCCGGGGCCTCAGGCATGCTAGGTGAGTCTTCCACCATGGAGGTACATCCCAGCCTAGGCAAGAAATCTTCATTCTCTACCTGCCTCTAGCTGTTTTTGTGCTGTGCCTTGGATTAAAGATAAAATGTGTGTACCTCGGAACCCATAGGGTAAGAGGTCTGTGCAGTTATTTGAGTCATTCCTCCATAACCCCATGGTTGCCTCCCAAAGCTGGGTTTTGGGAGCAGTACTGCCCAGTTCAGTTCTCTCCTTACCTCTGCCAATAGTGGTGCTAATTCCTGGGCCTCTGTGGAAGGATTTGGCTAGGAAGGGAAGGCTGAGCCAGTTCATTAGCATTTCCTTTTGTAACTAAGGAAAGTGAGGGCACAGAGAGGCTTAGTAACCTGCCCAAGGTCACACAGCCAGCCAAGACAGTCAAAAATTAGAAACCAGTTCTTAACATCTGTGATACCACAGCCATCAGGCTAACAAAAGACTGGATACTGGGGCCAGGGGTTTAGCTCAGCAGCGTAAGTGCCTTCTAGGTCATAAATTCAATCCCCAGTACCAAAAAAAAAAAAAAAAAAAAGACTGCATATTAAGTACCTATCAGGTTTTATTGTGAAATTTGAGTGAGTTAAGTTAGATTATATTGAAAGGTTAGACAACTTCTAGTGGTGGATTTGTCGGAGACAAGAGGGAGTGGCATATTTGGTTTTCTAGGTAACCCATTTTCCAGTATCTTCAAAACAAACAGGTGGCTAAGCTTTTTAAAAGTTGAGCGGTGACCCAGTGGAACCTTTCATTTGTCTTGCAGGGAAGGGCGAGGACAAAGGTCAGCCCTCCCCCTTGGTTTCCGAGGACTGTGGGGACCCAGTTGTGGCTCCCCGACTCCCTGAGAATGAGAAGGAGGGAAGCTGGGGCTGGTAGAACACAGTGTGAGAGCCCGTGTGCTGGGGCGTGTGTGTGTGTGTGCACGCGCGCCCACGCGCGGTGTGGGGACTGCCATGGTGGTGGAGGTGGTGGTAGGGGCGCCTGTGGTTTGGGAGCTTGGAACCAGACCTGCCTGTCTATCTGGTTTTGCTGGGGAATGGCCTTCTCTGGCTGTCAGTCAGAAAGTTAGCCCCTACACTGCCCCAGGCCTCCATATGGAAATGGCTTCATACTGGCTTGGGGGCTGGGGCCGATGACCTTGATTCACTCCTTTCTATGGAAACCTTCCACGCAGGGTGACTTTGCCTCCTCCCCACCCAGGTGACCAGCTGTGGGGAGACCCAGAGGCAACAGTGCTTGCCCAGAGCCCTTAAAAGTGAGGCCTTTGAAAAGGAGGCTTTGGAATGGGGTTGGTGGAGAGTAGGATTGACACTCATCTTTGACTCCGTGGAGAGTGGGCTGGTTGGTACCGTGTTCTCCTCTTGTGCTCCTAGTTTTGGTGACTGGGCTAAGAGGCGCTGGGTCCCTAATTGCCAGTTGCTGGGACTGTATATTCTTTGTCTTCCCCTCTTCCCTTCCTGTAGTACTCATTCACCCCCTCGTTAGTTTGCTTTCCTTTACCAGGTTTCTTTGAGACCTTTCACACTCATTTTGATGCTGCCGTGGCTTTGTTGTTTTTAGCAAAGTACTCTAAAAGTATGTGTGACTCATTTTTTGAGACCCTTTTGTGTTCTTTTGAGACAGGATCTTCACTATGTAGTTTAAATCGGCCTTGGATTCATTCTGTCCTGCCTCAGCCTCCTGGGATTGCAAACCTAAAAAATGTGACTTTGTAGTCACATCTTGGTACCAGTTCTGCTTATTTAGCTGTGTGATCTTGGGTAGGCACTTCATCTCTCTGGGCCTTGGTTTGGTCATCTTCAAAGTGAAAATAATAGTGGCATAGTACCTTCCTTCCAACTTTTTGAGAAGCCACCTGCTTCCTCCCGCCCGTTCTCAGCCTGATGAGAGCAGAGCTCCGAATAGCTCCAGCACCTCGGTACTTGGGACTTAGTTTCAGGCTTTCCTCAGCACCCCTCAGGCTGGAGTTCCTCCTCTGTGTTTCTCTCCTTTTTTCCTGAGTTTACCTTTTACTTTCATATTTCTCTCAATAAGCGTGAGTATGTGTCTGCGCACACACAAACACACACACAACTTCTCCCTGACTTCTTCCTGTATTTACTCTGAGGTCTTAGGGACTCTGCCCTGCAGTTGTTCCCTAAGATTCACCAAAAATTGTCAACAGATCGCTGTTCTACTCCCGCTCACACTGGAGCGAAGCTTTCTGCGTGCAGAGCTCAGGGCACTTTTAAGAGGTGTGAGTGTTTTGAAAAGACGTAACTCACTCATTCTCATTAGGCTTATGGAGTGACAATCTGACTTAACCATTGACCTTGGCAACCTTGTAATCTTTCTGAACTGCAGTTTCCTTACCTGTGAAATGGGCACAGCATGGCCTTTGTTGTGGCCATGGGGTTACGGTGGGGTTAAGTAAGGGTTTGTGTAATTCCTGGCAGAGAGGCAAGTGTCTCGTAAGCGTTGGCTGCTAATTATAAGTAGAGTTGTGATTACTGTGGCCCAGTAGCTGAGAATTAGATAGCCAAGGACCTCTTTCCATTGTGTCCTTCTCTTTGAAGGAGGAGGATAAGAACGGTCTTAAAATTTAATTAATTCATCCATTCCTTCATTTATTGAGACAGTGATTTGCTATGCAGCTCAGGCTGGCCTTGAACTCACTTTGTAGCCCAGACTGGTCTCGAACCTCACAGTGTGATCCTCCTGCCTCAGCTTCCCAAGTGCTGGGATTACAGGTGTGTGTTACTACCACACCTGGCTTTTATTTTATTTTAGATTTTCAGAATTTATCTAATACGACTGTTCAGTGAAGTAGAAGCTAGGGAACTCTTTCTGCCCCCTACTACTCGGCAGTGGCCCTCAGCTCTTGGCGTTCTTGGTGTTGCTGCACCCCGGCTGCTGTCCTGTCACGCTATTTTTCAGCAGTCTTAGGCGCTGTTTCATTTCATCTGTGAGCTTTCAGTGAGTATTTAAAAAGCATGACTGAGTTTTAAGAAAAATACCAGCTATGGTGTAATCAGACAAGAACTTTTTAAAAAGTCCTTAATATCAAAGTAATCTATATCCAGTTTCTTCCAGTGTTTTATGGGTGTATTCTCTCTCTCTCTTTTTTCAAATTTTATTTTAAAGAGAATAAAACAAAAGAGGACAGAATAAAGCAGATCAGAACTGAACAGTGTAAGCAACACAGCCCTTTACAACAAGACAACCGAATATTAACAGTAGCTACCATAATGTCTCTTTCTTTGAAATAGTGGAGCATAGCTTCACACACGATAATATCAAGCATAACAAAATAGTATAAAACTATGCAAGAGAATGAAAGTATTACAGGGCAGTCTGAACCAAGTGACAGAAGAAGAACAATGACTGTTGTATCTCATTTTCCATAAAAAATGTGTTTATACTATCACATATACTAAAATCCAGTAAGACACAACTTGATAGAACCAATGGTAATAGAAGAACAAAAGCATGGTAGGACTTCAAAGCAAGACGATATTAAATCAGCAATGGCTGCCGTAATGTCTTGTTTTCTTCAAAAAAGCTGTTCATACCATCACACATAATAAAATCAAACAAAACAATAAAACCATTCCAACTGATGAATGAAAACATTATAAGGCTTCAAAGCAATGTAATGGGGAATCATGATTACCCTAAAATCTTATGTACTCTTACCATTTCTTACACTAGGGAGACTATATGGTATTTATACATGTGAGTTTGATTTATTTCGTTTGTAAGTATGGTCTCAAGTTGCATCCATTTATTTATAAATATCTCAGCGTGATCATTCTTTGTAGCTGAGTAGTACTCCATTGTATATATGGGTGCATTCTCATAGTTGGCCTGTTCAAATCAGAGTCCAAAAAGACCAACAGGTTCTTTTTGGTTGTTACACTTCTTAAAACACTATAAAGAGATTTCTTCCCTCCTTTTACCCCCTTTTACATATTTTAAAAAATAAAAGCCTTGCTTTTTTGGTATGATTTCCTTCATTCTGGGTTTTGCAGTTGTACCCTTACAGTGCCGTTTACGGTGTTCCATTATCCTATTTCCAGTAAGTGGGAATTTAGATCTAGAAGCTTGATTTAATTCAGATTTTAAAAGTTCTTTTGAAGGGGGACAGGAAGCACATACAATCCATTACATCTCTTCTTGTGATGGTAGCACTGTTGATGGATGAGCTCTGCCTGCTTCTGTTATTCCATATGGCATTGTCAAACTGGCAATGTACCAGTTCTCTCTTTTGAATACTTTCATAGAGGGAAACTTTCTCTCATCAACAGTTTACTTACTTGGCATAGTGTTTGTGTAACAAAGGCAAATTTTTCTCCCCCTCATTTTACAGTCATAGATTTTAAATTATTGAGTGCATTTAAATAAATCTGAATTTTTCTTCTTATTAGTGTTCAAATAGTCTTGTCTTTGGCCCAATAGGAAATAATTAATTAATTTATTTATTCGAGACAGAGTTTTACCAGGCAGTTCAGGCTGGCCTTGAACTCACAGGGATCTTCCTGCGTCAGCCTCCTGAGTGGTGGGATTACAGGCATGTATCACTATGCCTGGCAGGAATTTCTTTCTTTCTTTCTTTCTTTCTTTCTTTCTTTCTTTCTTTCTTTCTTTCTTTCTTTCTTTGTCTTTGTCTGTCTTTCTTTCTTTCTTTTTTTCTTAACTTTTTACTTTATTGGCACTTTTTGTTTTTTGAGACAAGGTCTCAAAAATTCCAAATAGGAATGAATGAATTTATGTATTTGAGACAGAGTTTCACCATGTAATTCATACTGGCCTTGAACTCACTATGAAGCCTAGTCTGGCCTCAAACTCACAGCAATCCTCCTGCTTCATCCTCCCGAATGCGTGTGCTACCCTGCTTGACCCGGCAAGAATTTCTTTAGTTGGCTACTGAGTCCTTTTGATGTGATGTGACCCCAGATGTCTTCAGTAGCTTCTTTGTGTATTCTGAGACTTAGAATGAACCACGTCTGCAGTATAGTGGTTTTTTTTCGTTGTGTTGTGTTGTGTTGTGTTGTGTTGTGTTGTATTGTTTTATAGTACTGGAGATTGAATCCAGAGCTTCAAACATGTGAGGCAACCACTGGACTGGTCTTGAATTTGTGATCCTCCTGCCTAAGCAACAATTTGTGTGTAGTAGAGTTACTGCTGCTGCTGCTTCTCCTTCCTCTTCTTTCTCCCTCCTCAGAGGAAGAACCCCCTGCTTACCTTTGGAAATGGATGGATCCCACCTACCTTGCCTACTCTTTGACCCATGCTAAAAGCTTTCCTTGTGTACCTGGCTTACACTCAGCCCTTTGGCTCGTATTTGCCACTTCCAGCTTGTACTGATCCCCTGTCCTTTTTTTCCTTCCTTAAAAGAACACCAAAGTAAAGATTTACTCTTGGATGGTTTGTGTGTTTGATTTTCCTGAAGGTTAAAACTCACATTCATTTAGGCTTTAGTCACTTCCTTCACTCATGTCTGTTTGGAAGTTTGTCCTGCATCTCCTATGCATAACCAGGAGGTGAGAGATTCCTCATCTTATTACCACCCTGAGCCTTTCAGATTGCAGGCTTTATTTTGATGCCATTATGGGACCATTTACACATACCTGTTTCAATAAATACTGGTACAATTAAGCTCTGCACTTTCCTCTTTCCCAAGTGTTTAAGATAGAATGCATTTAGTATCACAGTCATTTAAAGAATTTATCACTAATCCATTATTTTTATAAGCTAAAAAAATGTTTAAGACTTTGTGTTTTAGGCAGGTTTATGCACTGGAGCCTTAGATGGAACACAACTATTGTTTTGTAGCCATGGGAATATGATAGTAAGCCCATAAGTCTCAAATGAGTGTTTTTTGTTTAACAAGTCTGCTATTAAACTTATTTTTAGTAATTCCTGTGTTTGCTTCTTGGAAATTGTTTCATGTCTGTAATGGTGCATCAGAATATGCACTTAGGCAAAAAAAAAAAAAAGTTTAAAAAACCCCACCTCATTTTAAAAACAAGCCTTAATGCTCTCTTCATAGGTTCCGCTTGCTCGGGGCCTGGAGTCACAGCTTTAGTAATACTTTATGTTTTGTTGGTGAAACAAAGCTGACGCATTCACAGTGCAGCCAGCACAGCATGAGTGAGGAGGCCCGAGATTGCGTCCACACCTCCCCACACGGCTAAGAAGTTAACCAGGGACCTGGCCTGTGGAATTTTAGGTACACATTTAAGGCTCCTTAACCCCACTTCGGCTTTTTTTCTTTCAGAGTCAGCAAGCTTCATTTAATGGTCCCTCTGTATTAAAGAGAGTACAGTATTGTAGGGGTGTGTCACCTCCCTTGCCCTCCTTGGGCACCCAGAGAAGGGTGAAGAACCCTGTAATTCACAAGGCAGGCCTCTGTGCCCCGAGGTAAACTCCAACCTCGGTTTCACAAAGGGAATTTTCATTATGGTCCTGTGGCTCCCTAACACAGTGGAGGCTTCAGGAGGCCAGTGGTAAAAGCTACCAAAGAAAAATCTGGACTGGAGCCACTGACGTCATGTCAGTAAATCTGCTGGTGGAGCCAGGCCGTGCAGCACCGGCCAGCCAGCCACTGCACTTTGGCCTCGCCTGGTCAACTGTTCTTACTGCTTCCTCCACCCCCTTACCCACAAGACCAGTCCTTGCTCTTGTTTTCTTTTTGTCCCTCTTTCCCTCTGTGCATCTAGACTTGCATCGAGCCCTGTGAACGCTTGTGAGTGCCATCCCTCAAATCGGCCCTCTCTGCCCTGTCCTGGAGGCCCTCCAGGCTCGTGGGCTACAGAGGCTCGGGAACATTTCCCTTGTGAGACCTCCGTGATGAATAAATCCAGGGATGTCCTGGGGAGCAGCCAGGGGTGCTGGCTCCTGGCACGGTACCTGTCGAGAGCTACGCTCCTAAGTGCTGGGCTCTGAGTGTGCCCGCGTGCGTGTGTGCGTGCGTGCGTGCGTGTGCATGCGTACAGGGGGGAAAGTGAAGACTAGTCAGAGGATGGGTGGAGACAGAGTTGCCACCTTCCTCCAGAAGGTGACTTAAGAGAAATGGGTTCCAGAGTGAACTCTCTTACCCAGTACTCGTTGGTCAGCTAACCCTACCCTCACCCAGTTTTTAGCTCTAACAGTTAAATCTAGAACCACGTGCTTCGCTATATCTTGGGCGTTGGGAGTCACAACCCCAGCTGGACTTGAAATATTGCTGTGCTAAATCTATTTTTATATCTAAGGGAATGACATCTAAAAATAAACCGTATCCCACCTGTTACCCACTTTCGGGAAGTTGGAACACTGAAGCTGCAGCCTGTGGATTAAGCTTTGATCACGGCTTCCCATGTGATGTCCACATTCCACTTTCCCTGCTGTCGGCATGATGTTTTTATTGTTTCAGTAATTGTGTCCTCTTATTTATTATGCTTTGAATATTCATAATGCAAATAAGATCTAGGGTTCGGATTGGTTTTGAAGTTTCCAAGTCTTGGGGTCAGAAACCAACGCAGTATCTTATCCATGAATCATGAGATGAGTCAGTTCCTGAAACCACTACAAGCCTCATAGTTCTTGGCTACAAGCAAAAGCAGGAAATCCAGGCTTCAATAACTTCCTTTCCCAGCCCTGGCTATAGCTGTGTTGGTGGTTAGGTTCTACTGCCTGCCTTTGTAAGCGGTAGGAAGATGTATGTCTGAGGAACAAAGGCCCTTGAGTCAATTTACTGAAACTGTTTATAATTTGTGGTCTTGATCTGAATGTCGGGCTATACTGGCACACCCTGCTCCACCGTGCAGCCTGGAGGACTCGGCCAGGAAAGGCCATAGGCTGAGTCCCAGCTGGGAGTTGCTGCCACCACACGCACACGCGCACGCATGCGTGTGCACACATACACCAATGAAGCTGTAGTGTTCCAGGGAGTCCTAAAACTTAGGGCAGGCAGTCACTGCAGAATGCTTTGCATTCCGTAAAGTTCAAGTGTCAGCTTCTTTTGTTTGCCAGTGGAGAGAGGGACAGAAAGAGATAAAGACAGAGATAGAGTGAGAACGAAAAGGCACTTGCTAGCAGTTGGCCTGCCTGTCTCTTGCTTTTACTTGAAATCTGCTTCTGTGTACAGCAGGCCATGGTTTTCTTTGTGTGTGTGTGTTTTTTAGTGCTTCAGCCTGTCTTTCCGACTTAAATCAATTTGATAATTTTTATTAAATAGTTTAAAGAGTAGAGCCAGGGATTTAGCTCAGTGGCATAAGTGCCTGCCTGGCAAGTGTATGTGTGGTCGTGAGTTTGATCCCCGGTACAAAAAAAAAAAGAGGGGAAAGATGAACGCTCACCTCCCAGGTAAATGGATCTGCTGTGACTTGTGTGTAGTTTTCCTTGTGTGCCCCCCATCTTGTACACATGCTCCTGGGTCAGAATAAACTCAGATGGGAGCTTCTGCCTGTGAGGGGTTCACACTGTTGCTTTATGTGGGGAAAAAAAATAAAAATTGATGAGTTTTCATTTCTTACGTTCTTTTCCTATGCTAATAGGGTTAGTTGTGGGATTTTAAGAAATTGGGACTGAAATGAGGCCCCTTTTTTGTCCCCCCAGTAGAAGTCTTTATGGGGTCATTGGAAGTTAGGATAGAATTACAAAAATAGAAAATATGGTAGACAAGCTCATGAGAAATCAATGAGAAAGAGGGAGAAAAATTGAGATGATGAGCAGTTGCATATTGATGCTGTCTTTTCAGTGGAGATTGTTCCCAGTTTGTAGCTGGCACTAGCTGAGAAGGGTCAAATACTGTTTCAGTCTTTGTAAAGAATAAATTAAAAGCGAATGCAGAAGTTTGCTGGCTCTTTACTGAAGAATGGCTAATTCCATGCACAGCCCTACCTGTCACTTATGTTTTGTGTGTGGGTAATTTTCTGTTCAGCTTCTTTCTAGATTAAGAGGTTCTGGTACGCTGCTAGGAAAGGTATGCTCATTTGGATTTTAGAGGTCTGACTGGAAGTCATAATGTCTGATCTTGGCTTTCCACATGTCAGGCTGATTAAAAATGAAAAAGCTCCTAGTTCTAGGTGAGTTTGTTTGGAAATCATTGTGAAAATACATTCCTTTTATTAACATGTGAGGAGTTACTGCCTAAAGTTGAAAGAGGTTTTTTCCTTATGCTGTATGAGGTGCAAATCCAATTATTTTTATTTGTCTTGTATTGATCTGAAAGTTAAACTTCTTTTATGAAGATTTCAGGCTGGGATTAGAGACAGAATCTTGAATTGCTTCAGGTCTCTGTACCAAGTTGTTGTGGTGGTGGGGAGGCAGGAACAGATTCATTAATTAAAATCAATGCAAATGGATTTGTAAGCCTCCTGTAACAGATTATCTTATTAGCAACCACCCAGAGCTGCCCGTGATCTGTGAGGAATGTGTTTGTTGCCTTAGGTGAAGTAGACCCAGACTGACTCTTTGGGGCTACTTTATGAAAAATCCAGTGGCTTTTGTAAAGAAGGGACCTCATTTAACCTTGATTTGCTCTGAGCAGATTCTTCTGTGGATGGAAAAATACTTGATTTTCTGAGTCTGTCCCAGAATGCTTGGGTTCCCATTGTGTGTTTCGTGTGTGCACGTGCGTGTGCGTTTCTGCCCTGCTTGCATCTTTCCTCCATCCTTGCATTCATGCTTTGCTGGACCTTTCCTTGTATTAGCCAGGTTCCTGCTGAGAACCCTCCTCAAAACGAAGGGAAGCCAGGAATAAATTCCTACTTGATAATAACAGAATGCTTTTTTCCCCCCTATGACTCAAGCAAAACCAGCAAGCAAACTACAGAGATGTTTATGTGCGATTTGAGGGTCTGGCTGTGCAGCTGTGTTTCCTTGCAGTGATGATAAGAAGACAGGATGATACCTTTGTAAGACCTGTGGCTTTAAGAAAGGTCGGAGTTCAGTGGCTGTCGTTTATATTGTTGTTTTTTGTAATTGTACTGGACAGGTAGGTACTTTGGATAGTAAGACCAGCTTACCTGCCTTTTCTCTGATGTTTGGATCAAAGAGGGACATCTGACCCAAGCCCAGTTAAACTCTGTCTCCTGAGCATTTTGGGATTTGGGTGGCAGTTCTAGTTTCTTTGATGCTCACACTGTAGTTCAGAGACACTAACTGCAGAGTCAGTGTTTGACTTGTCGGCTCAGAGAAGCAGTGGCAAAGCTGCTTGTCAGAGGGACAGCACAAAGCCGTGCAGATGACAAGACAGAACAGTAGGGAATCCTCTCACTTCTTTTCCTTTTTCTTTTTTTTAAAAAGTCTCATTTCTCAATGTTTTTCTCTTTCCTGGTTTCTGACTCTCAGGAGAGTCGGTTGCATTCCCTGAATCAGGGGTCTTAGGGTGGACCTGCTGGCCTTATTAATAACTTGTATTTCCTTTTCTCTCCCATTGGGTTAGTGGGAGTGACTTCTGTTAATTGAAGCAAATAGTCTCTGGCCAACTAGCTTGCTGGAAAATAAGGCGTGTGTCGTGTTCTGGAGAAGAGCCCCATTGGCAAGTGGGTGGCTCAGTTTGGTAGCATATAGCTTCTGCTTTGTCACTCTTGCAGGCAGGTGTCACTCTCAAGTAGAGCTGTCCTGAACCTTGTTTTCCAGTAGGTGTTGGATCAAGGGTGCTTGGTTTTGGTTCCTGGACTATCAAGCTAACTCTGGGGAGCAACAAGGGGCTTGCCCCAACACTGGGCCCTGCTGCACCCTCTCTGCTGCCTGTGTCCCTCCTGGGGTCGGGCTGTATAGAGCAGGCTAGGTTTGAGGTTGTGGCAGGTGAGGAATTTCTGCAGTCGTGCCTGGGGCACTGAAGAGTTCTGGTTGGCTGAGCATTTGGAAAGAGGTGAGCCAGGTGTGTCATTAGACCTGAGTGTCCTGCCTGGTGGCCCCACCTCTGTCTCCTCCCCCTCCCATCTCTGAGCCATGTGAAAGGCATGCTGGCCTTTGGCAAGTGCCTCTCCATGATCAATCTGGTTATCTATCTATCCATCTATCTCACCTGCTGAAGCTTCCTCTGGCAGGAAATCTTCAAAATTCAGTGGATTTTATTAGCAAATGGATCCAGTGAGATGGATTCTATAGTTTATGCCTCTTTTAGGGAGATAGAAAAGCTGGTGCTTGTGGGGGGATGGTGCCAGAAGCAAAATCTCTGCCTGCTTTCTCTGTTCCCCAAATGGGGATGGGTGGCAGTGTAAATAGGAAAATTTAGAGGAGATATAAACTTTTGACATAAAAGTAAAATAAACATTTAAAATTAGTGTGGGGGAACTCATATGTACCATACATATGTACCTCTCAGTATATATCAGTTATATATTAGCATCTTAAAAATTTGAAACTTTTTAGTTTAGGTTTAATATGGCATATTATGCTTTTACCTGTTTTACTCAAAAAGTTTAGTTTGTAGTTTTAGAAAGTAGATATAGAGGGGTTTTTTTCTTTCCTTTTAAATTGAGAGGGGGAAGAATGTAGAAAGTTACTGGGGTGTAGACATGAGGGGCTCAGACTTTTCTGTCTCTGGCTATCACATGTTTAACAAAAATACCTGCTGTTCATGTGATGCCTTGCGGGGTGCCCCATTGTTTTGTCCCTCCCAGCAGCTTGACTTGCCAAAGTGAGAAAGTGGAAGAGCAGAGGAGACTAGGAGGCTCACCCAGGGCCACACAGCACACAGTGCAGCCTGGACTGGACCACTCTTGGACCTCCTCACCTCTGCAGTCTCCCCTTTGTCCAGCAGTCGCTGGTGGGGAAAGGTGACCTGTGAGTGGAAGACAGGCTGTGGGTCCAGCAGTGGTAAAGGATGCTTTCAATGTACCAGTTCAGGCAGGTCTGTTGGTAGTACTCAGAGCACAGAAAGAGCCAGAAGGCACTCAGACAGTCTCCAGGGACTTTCAAACCAGGCTGAATATCTTTGTCACTCAGGAAGCTTTAAAAAAGGACAGTGATTCCTGCTCTTCACCCTGGGTCTCCTAAATCAGGATCTCCAGTGGTGAAGCTTGGGTGCTCGGAAAGCCTGAGGCCTTCCCGGAGACACCTCTTAGGAGGTGTCTGAGACCCACTCAGTTCCAGCCCAGTGCCTTGTTATCTAGGAGAGGTCACAAAGTTTAGCTCTTTGACATGTCCTGGACGCTTATTAGAAATCTGAAATCAGACCCTATTCTAGCTGAATTAGGATCTGCATTTCAGCAAGGCTCCATGTGATTGTTATGCATATTCAATTTTGAGAATACAACTTCTGTAAAACTATCTCAAGGAAACTGAGGGGACGTGGGTGGGCGATTGCATGTCGTCTTTCCCAGTGTCTCATTTGCCCTTTATGTTTTGTAAACATACAAAAATTAATTGTAAGTCAGATTTATCAATTTTCCTTTCTTTCCCCCGGAAGAGAAAAAACGTTTTCCACATAAAACTAAGAGATTACAATATACTTTATATAGTTGGCTATGTCTAGAATTTATTTGGAATGATGTAGGGATTGAGGTAGGGGTCTGGACCCAGCAGCTGGGTCCTAATGCTGTTGATCTTTTCTCCAGTGGCTTTTCCATGGATCTTTATACAAAATTCATGTATTCCGCTATAACCTGTTAATTACTGTAGCTCATACTGTGTTTTAATATATAATCTAAGTACTAATTTCTCATTACTCTTAAAAGATTTTCCTCTGCTTTTCTCATAAGTTTATGTATTTGATGATGATGATGATGATGATTATTATTGTGTGTGTGTGTGTGTGTGGTGCTGGGGATTGAACTCAGGGCCTTGTACATGCAGGGCAAGAGATCGACTGAGCCACATCTCCAGTCCTTGATGAATATTATTATTATTTTATTATTATTTGCAATACTGGAGACCGAATCCAGGGCCTTTGCACTGAGCTACTTCCTCAGTTCTTTTAAAATTAAACAATTTTTTAAACATACTTTTTATTTGAAGACAGGGTCTGATGAAATTGCTAAGTTGTTCAGGTTGGGCTTATGATCGTTTTGCCTCAGTCTCCCAGAGTGCAGGGGTTATAGGGATGGGCCTCCACAACTGTTCTGTTTCATTGCATTCTGTGTATTTTTTCCAATGCAACTAGTTTCTTACTTGACTTATCCACTAGATTATAAACCTCCTAGCAAAGAAAGACTCCGTATTTTATTTACCAGCATAGTTACTTAGTGCTCAGAACATTCCTGCCATGTGGATTCTCCATACAGATTTGTTGAGTGAGTTGGAGTGAGTAAGAGGCCAGTAACACTGTAGAGTTGTCTAGGCTTAGACCACATTCAGCCTACTTTCTGAGATTACTGTGTGGTCTCTTGGGATGCATTAATTTTCTGCCATTAATTTGAGGGATAGGCCAGGGGATATTTTGAAGTATGAATTTGGCAAGGTGGTATGAATTTATTGTGATCCAGGATAGGCCTGGTTGCCTAGGGCGTGCTTTCAGAAATAATACTGTACTTGGAATCAAATCTTGCCTCATTGAGTAGAAACATCTTCCTTTTAGATTGTTCTTGTGATAATTGTTTTTAAAGTGTAGGTAAAATAAAATATTTCTGCAAAAAAATTTGGGTCTTTTTTTTTTCAGATAGCGATCTCTTAGTGAAATTAGCATCATCCATCGAAATTCTTTCATGTTTAGGTACAAATAACCAAGTTAGGAGCTCCTTATGGACAGGAAACAGTAGATTCATTTGTTTTTATCATTAACCTATGGGGGCTCATAAAATGCTCAAATAGTGAGAGAAACCAAGTTACGTAGTGTATAGGAAATTGTAAACAAAAAGTAGTATAACTGTGAGGGAAGCTTTGGACATATTTTATTTCTAGTAGCATTCTTTTTTTTTGGTACCAGGAATCAAAGTCACGACCTTGCGCTTGCCTGGCAAGCACTTGTGCCACTGAGCTAAATCCCTGGGCCTCTACTAAGGTTCTTAAAAGCCACACTGATTTTAGAAAATTTTCCTCCTATAGTAGGAAGGCTTCTAGAAATTGTGCTTCTTGAATCTCGTTTGTTTCCCCTTGGTCTTGAACAGGAAGTGCAGGGTATTTGTATGGAATTGGTTAGTCACTTACAGCACTGTTACTTTTGTCTCCTTAACTATGATTCAGCTCTGTATCTGGAGTCAAATGAAACTCTAGTAGCTTTTGAGACCTTCAATGCATTGGTTTTGTAGATTGTAAAGTAGTGGTTCCTTGGGTGGTTTTTTTCAGTAAAAGTTATTTCGAAGTCAGTCATAGTAGCTCCACTGCAGGATTTTATAGTCTCCTTGTTCCATCCGACTGTACGCAGGTGAGATCTTGGGCAGCACAAAGCAGGAGTCTCCTGGGTCTAGCACAGGCCTGCCTGCTGGTTGGCTTTTGAGTAAAGCCATAGTGATCTGGCTGGGGGTCCTGTTTGCCACCCCCACCTCTTCATGTGTACAGGGTGCAATATTTGGACAGTGTTTGTAGGGCCATTGTATTTTCTTTAATAAAACCGTATTTATCCTTGTGTGGACAAGATTGTGTTCTTAGAGTCTATATTCTTAGACAACAGTAGGAGCTATGTGCACACACACACACACACACACACACACTCACACAGAGAGAGAGAGAGACAGTGGTTTCTCTGTCTTTAAATAAAAGCTTTTTCCAGTTTATCATCTTTAAAATTATTGAAAGTCAACCAAAACCAAAGTTGGTTTACAGGAGAAAGCAGTAATCTGGAGTGTTTTGAATTTTAGTAACTACATTTTGAAGGTAACAAGGATTCTTACCACTCTAGAAAGTGTAATAAACCAAGCAAGAACTAGGTTCTTGGGCCTAAGCTAAGCCTTTGTTTTGACCTCAGAAGTTTGAGTTTTAAAGGATGATGATACTTAACATGCTTGTTTATTGTAAGATTTGAGTGATGCAGATGCTCACAAAAGAGGTCTACCTTTTCCGTTTGTTTTGTCAAAACTTCCATTTTTTTTTTTTTAACCCCTTTCCTGAAGCAACCTCTTTCAGGAAGTCTCTGGGTCCCTCTAGCCTTTACCAGGAGTGGTCTTCATTTTCCTTGGTTCAGGCAGTGGCTCAGTGGCACTTACAGAATCTGACATATTTTACTGCCCACTGTAGCTGTCCTGCTTCCTCCTGAACTCTTAAGTGCTATCAGGGCTGTGCTCGTGGATCGCACAGCTTTCTGTTCCCCGCAGTGCCCTGCATATATAATAGATATTCAGACTAGCTCGTGAAAGTGAACTGGGAGCCACTGGGGGACAGTTGTTGATCCCCAAAGAGCTTCAGGAGTGGTACCCAGCTTGAGCAGATCTTTAAGAGCAACTGTCTATTGCATGGACTCTGGTTTTTGCTTTTCATTCTTCTCTGCGTTAGTTGGAGATGGCTCCTATACCTCAGACTCTCCAGGCAGTAGAAATTTGCGCAACCATTTTCTAGGCAAATAGCACAATACCCCATGTCCCCTGGAAGCATCGGTCCTTTGGTGTGCCTGTGTCCCCTCAGTCCTGCTCCTGTATTGGGAATCCAATCCAGGACCTTGCAGATGTTAGGCAAATATTCTACCAGGCCACCATACCCCCAGCCCTGGATATGCTTTTGTAAGATGGCACAAAAGCTGTGCATTGTGGTGCATGTCTGTAATCAGTATTCTGGGAGGCTGAGGCAAGAGGATTGCAAGCTGAAGCCAATCCTGGGTCTCTTAGTGACTTAGTAAGATCTCATCTCTTTATTAAAAAACAAAAACAAAAAACAAACCAAAAAAACCCCAGGGCTTTAGAATATGGACACACTTACGTTAGAGGAGCTTGACTCTTGCCATGTTAAAGGACATGTATTATGTTAATCTTATTTATGGCTGAGTCCGAATTGTGGTTTGTTTGGGCACTCCACTCCCTGTACCTAGAGGAAGATAACATACATGTTGGACAAGCCCCCTAGCAGACACAGGGAGAATGCATTGTGACCACCCAGTTTGCCAGGTGAAATATTTGCAGGAAGAGTTAAAGATAACTGGAGTGTCCAAGGCGAGGCGACCTGAATCATGTTCGTGGTAGAGATCAGAAAGAGTGCTTTCCTCCAACCTTGTATATTCCTGCGTGTCAACCACACTCGGCAACCTCTTTTCCTACCTCCATGCCTTCACTTTTGCCTGTATCTACCTGAGGTGTCAATACAGGTATTCCTGACCACTGACCAGCTTTTGTTCAGTGGTAACTTCCTACATCTCCCTCCCTTCCCTCTCCTCTTGGAGAGCGGACCTCATTTCACAAAAACCTTCCTTGCTCCAGCAGCATAATACAGCCAGGCCTTCTTTCTGCTTTTATAGCCCTCTATGCTGCTACTCTGCACTAGCATTAATCACTCTGTGTTCTGGATTTACCCCACTCTCTGGGCTGCTTGAGGGCAGGAATTGGAGCTTATCTTTGTATCTTGCCTGGTACACAAAAGCTCAAAGCATGCTTGCACAAGCCAAAGAACTTAGATGCGATAATAGCAAACATATACCTAGCACTATGATAGTTCATTAACAGACCCAAGTCCTAAGTTCTGGTATTGCTCACTCATTTTTGATTGTTGGTTTTCTTCAGGTTATCTTTATGGGTACTCTCAAGAGAAAAATATAATAATTTAATTTATGCTTAATGAAAAGTATGCCATGTGTATGCCCAGCTCTTTGTCTTGTAAGTGTACGTGCAGAGGAGATCTGTGGGCTGACAGGGTTAAGGAATGAGTGCAGAAATAGAAAGAGAGGCTCCATCCTCTGGGAAGGAAAGGGGTACGATGGGCTTGACCCCTCACTGCCTTCCAAGCTGAGCTTGCTGCTTGTGTGAAAGGAAGGGTGAAGCAGCAGGAACTAAGCTGACAGATACTCTGTGGAATCTGCTCTTCTTCCTAGTCATTTGTGTTCTGGAGAACCAAGAAATCCCCAGTGCTTTCTCACATTTTCCTAGATCACAAGTTTTTACTGTGTTCCTAGAATTCCTAGAAATCTGTCACCAAGTTTCAGTCTAACATAGAAGAATGCTCTTGTGGTGTCAAAGTTCTACCTTAGGTATCTGCTGTGGAAATAGCTGGTACGGTTATGAAGTGGTGCATTGCAGAAAAGGACCTGAAACACTCACCTTGGTGAATAAAAGTCTAGTTTCTGGATCAGCAAATATGAATAAGAACAATTCTTTCAGATACTTGACACAAACAGAAATGAAGAAAATTGTAATTGATGTCATGAGAACAATGGCAGGAAAGATTGCAGAAATGATGGTATGTATATGAACTATCACTGTTAGTTGCTTTGTTGCCTGTACAAATTGTACTTATTAGACAGCCTTTAAGATGGTACTGTTTATATAAAAGACAAAGGGTATATTGTATTATACTAAGATATTTTCTTTTGCTTTTAGTGAGTTATTTGGATGAAAGAGAATAAAAAATAAAAAGATACAGGATTTCAAAACAAAATGATAGGAAATTAACAGTGGTTATTATATTGCATGTTGTTGTCTTCGAAATAGTTGTTTGATTACCAGATATAGGCATAATTCAAGGAAAGACTAAACTGTAAATATTTCAAAGGAGGTGTTAAATTTCTTTTCTTTTTTTGCATTGGCACACAGTGAAAGTTCATTGTTCTAGATCCCTCAGATACAATGTAGCCGCTCTCATGAGTGTCATGTAGAAATTTAAAAAATAAATTGAAGGGCCAGTGATTTAGCTCAGTGGCATAAGCGTGTGCCTTGTAAGCACGTGGTCATGAGTTCCATCCCCGGTACCAAAAAAAAAATTGAGTTCTATTAGGCTAGTGCAGGCAGAGTGCCTACAAAGACTGATAGAATACCACTAATAATGAAATGGAAATTTCATTATTGAATTTAATTTGAACTAAATATGCACAGTGAGGTAAATTTAACTCTTGAAATTTTACATGACTGTCAGATTCTGACACTATCTCGGGCTATTCTGAGCTGACCTCGCTGGCCTTCGAATTATAGGATATATTTTAACAGCATTTTCCTCCAAAAATAAGAGCTTTAATTGGCTGAGGAAACCACTTTTCAACTCTTTTTTTTTTTTTTCAGGTGAACATTTCCTAACAAGAACTATTACACAACTTTCAAATTAAAGGGTTCTGTGCCCTGCCTTAGAAAGGCTTTTGGGTTCGTTTAATTAAATGAATTCCTAAGCTTACAAGGGAAGGGTTAAATAGATACCGTTTGCAGTTATTTATTGTCTGTGTCAGTTGGGACTTTCTGAGTAATACGTGAACAAAGAATTATTTTAGAACTTTCTTTGTGATTGAAACTATTCATGAGAACCATCTCACTGTTTATAAATCAGTACTATATGTTTTGTATGTTGGGATCATACATATAGTTTCCTCTGATGGAAAGTGATTCTGCTATTAAAATTGTTTACAAACCATTGCCTTTAATATTTCCAGCTGACAGTAGAGCTCTATCCTCTGTAGATGGATTGGAAATTTGTCATCCCCCCCCACCCCGCACGCCATTCCTGTATGTTCCTTACTGGGGCTCACCAGGGGTTCAGGTTTCAATGGGAGGGCACAAGGCAGAGGGGGCTAACAGTAGCCTCCCTTTCCCTCTTTGTAATGGTCCTCTATTCCCAGAGATGAGCAGGTGTTGTCCTCATTTTACACCGATGGAAAATCTGTGGAAATCAGCCAGGAAAGGGCTGGTCTGTGGTCATTCCTTGACCTTGACGCCTGCACTTTTTCAGCAGGTTGTGTTACACCTGTATAGAAGGTGATGTGCCTAGGGGGAGAATTCTGATTTGTAAATTCCCTGCTCACAGATGGCTGTGGGAAGGCTTTGCTGAAAGCTGAAGGAAGGGAAAAGCACCAACTGCTGTGACGCTCGTTTTTTTTTTTCAGGAGACCCTTCAAGCCTGCAGAAGGCTCGTGTGTTTGTGCTGCTGTACTTGTGTGGTGGAGGAATGTGGTTGATGTGTTCTTTTAAAAACTCTGGACCTGAGACCTGGGATCACCCTTCCACTCCACCTAGGCTTTTTGCTTTGGCAGCCATCCAGCCTACCGTTTTGTGCTTCAGAAACAAAATCTCTCCATCCAATGGAGCTATCACAAGCCATTTAAAGGCGTGTATTCAGATTTAGTGATGGCACTTGAATTCGTTTTCACAAAGTCTGTGCAACAGAATGTAACTGCTGTGCTCTTAGGCCACTGTCTAAAACTTGGCCATGTTACTTCAAGGTTAATTCTCCCAAGATCTACTAGCTTACTCTCAATGTCTTTGCAATTCTCACTTGCTTAATTTCTGCTTCTCCCACCATGAATGACTGGGAAGTAGGGAGGAGGAGGTGTTTGCTAGATAGGGTGAAAGCGGATAAGGCAGAAGGAGGTGAACACAAATGTTTCAAAGGTTTATTAAGTCAGGTTCTGAAGCCCTAACGATGCTTGTCTTGTGATCAGTTCAGTGCTGTCATTTAACCCAGTGGGATGTTGGGTTTCCACATGAATTGTGTTGTTTAAAAAGCATCATGTATATGTCTAGTGAACTCTGTTTAAAAAGACAGATAATTTTGGAAGTATTTAGAAAATTAAAAGGTTCAAGATCCAGGTAGTGATTGGTATTTGTACTGAAAGTGTAATTGAAAGATTGTTTTTCTGGAAGATACAGACAGCATGAAGTATCACAGTACTGATTGGTAGCAGTGATTTTTACTTTTATTTTTTTAATTTCAAAGGACTTTTTTCCTGTAGTTACAATCTGTGCTCTTGGCCCCAGGTCTGCCCTAGCAGTCCCCCCAAGGCTCGTAGAGGACAGGAATGAGGACTGAGGGTATAAATCTGAGTTCTGGCAGCTGTTCTCTAATAGGGGTCTCTGCAGAAGCCCTTGGGACCTGGCTCGCTCTGCCTTGTGGACAGAACCTTTAGCTAAGGGCCTGTGTGGAAGAGGCCTTGTCTTGTGGGGTCTGGGCAGTGTGCGCCTCCAGTGTGGTCCAGATCTTACCTTTTTCCTTGTAAGGGGCTTGAACCCTGGGCAAGAGCATAATGCTTGGTATTCGTCAGGAGACAGAATCAGTGAGGTGAGCATGGATGGACTGGTGCCAAAGGCAGTTTTATGCTCAGAGTCTATCCTGCTGTACGAGTTAACTGCATTGACTAAAAACAGCTTTGATTGGGGCGGGGTGGGAGTCATTTCTCTGCAGTTGGAATCCTGTAGCTTTTCTAGAGGACATTTTGACAATAGGGATTGAACTATCAAGTGGACCTGGTCTGTGACCTGATGCTCCCACTCCGCAGACTTTATCCTAAGGAGTGTGCGAGTATGTCTGAGGATATTCCTCACCATGCTGTTTAGGGGATTTTATTAATAGAGGGTAATTTTATTAATAACGGAATAGCTAAATATCTTCCTGTAAAACCACATAGGAGAATCTTTAAACTATTGAAAAGATGAAATTATCGTATATATGTTGTTTTGAAATGAAGACAAAGAGTGTAAGAAAGTTACAAGTCACTGTTGCTAGTGAGATCCTGTCTTTGATGTGTGTCTAAAATGAGTCTCTGTGTGTTTTATATACATTAATGTTGAGAAGAATATATGTAAAATGCTAATCGTGTTCACTTAGGATTATGTAAGGATTCATTTTCTAGTTGTTTGAACTGTTCATAAATGTGGAAGCACAACAGGATTCTCTCTCTCTCTTTCTCTCTCTCTCTCTCTCTCTCGTACTGGGACTCAAACTCAGGACTTGCATTTGCCAGGCAGGTGCTCATGCCACTGAGCTCTATCCCTGGCCCAGGACAATTTTGATATTTAATTTTTGGGCTTTCTTTTAAGGTTCTCTGGTTCTTAGGCTGATTTCCCTAAGAGGGAACTCTTTGATCTTTTAAGAGTTCAGTTGCAACACATCTGTGCTCCCCTCTTCCTAAATAATAATGAGCAAAGAAATAATAAAGTTTTAACAATTTGAAAAATGGAATTGTGTATGTGTCCTTCATGAAAATAGTGCATCACATACATTGGGTGTCCACTGTGCACCAGGGATTTTGGTTCAAGGATAGGTAAGACTGGGGTCCTGTTCAGAGCTCAGATTAATGGTGGTCAGACTTGGTGTTCACACAGCACTTCCAGTGAGAATGGAGTGATGCTCATGTTCATTTATGTAACAGAGAGTGAGCCCCTCATCCAGCCAGGTACTGTTGTGGGCACTGGAGACAGTGGTGAGCAAACAGGATAGTGCTGTTCTTACACAGCGTCCATGCAGCAAGCGGAGTAAGACCCCAGGAAGAGCCTGATCAGTGTGAGATGGACAGGAAAGGCCATCACAGTGGCAGGGACAAGTTACCTGACTTAGGAGTGGTTGTGGGTAGAGGAGGAAAGGTGGGTGCTAGCGTCAAGGGAGGGTGTGGAAGAGGTGGAGGTGAACTTCCTGGAAGGGGGTTTATTTAGCTGATGTGGAGTCATAGAGGTGGGAAGTGGTTTTATTTGGGAAAGTGTAGCCATCCTGTATGAACAACAAGGCTGGAATGGTTTTCAGGCTCTACTGATAGTGACCATCTTCGGGAGTCTGAATGTTCTCTTTTGGTAACCAATTGGCTTACAGGACTTTAAACAGGTAAAAGATGTGATTACTGGGTGACTTGGAGAGGTTCCGGAAAGGAAAAGAGACTAGAGCCAGGACGAGCACTGCGGGAGCACTGCTGTGGCTCAGGAAGAGGTGGTCTGGCCCTTGCAGAGAGGGCAGAAAGAAGAAATAAGTGTAACCCATTGGTCTGGGTGACTAAGCAACAGAAGTCCTAACCAGAACAGGAGTTGGAAGAGATTGAGGTAGCAAGTTTATATTTACTCACTTGAATCCCGGTGATGACATCACCTTCAAATGCCCTGCTGAGACGAATCCTGGGCCTTTCTCAGCTCACCTCGCCTTGGTTGACTGGGATGTCTCACCCCATGAGCCTGCACAGGAACTGTAGACACTTTCTGCGGATGTGCCCTGCGGGCACAGCTGGTGCTGCCCACAACTTCAACCCTTTTGTGTCCCTTCTGCCACGACTAGAGATACATTGAGGTACAAGCCTGCATTGCTTGTTCCTTAAACCCAGGGAATAGGCCTTTTACCCTTAGAGGGTTTTACTGAGAATCAGCAAGAGGAAACTGATAGAGAAGCAAAGGTAACCCAGTAACAAAGGTAAAGTAGCAGCAGTGGGAGGGTTACAGATTAACAGTAATAAGAGTGAGAGGAGCCTGGAAAGTCATTGTCCCTGACTCCTGGCTGGACCTTATCAGATTACCAACTCTCATCTATTACTGCCCAGGGTCAGATGTGCCAAACCTCCCTGTCTTCTCTACTTCCCTTGTCCACTCCTGCTCACCTCCTCCAAAGTTCCTCAGTTCAGTGATAGGCACCAGAGCGAAGCTGCAGTGCCCATTGGATCATTTGTCCATGGGATCCACTTGGGCAGTTTGCATTTTTTGACGGACACTCTCCATGTCTGTTCTTCATTCTCAGCATATAAAAGTAAAGTGACAGCGACTTTGAGATTTCTTCTTTCACTCCGCCATTTCGCCTCTGGAAACTTGCCTGTCAGATCCTCTTGTGGTGACCTCCAGTCACCTTTCATCTGCTTCTACACAGGGTCAGTTTGGGGCTTGGCTAAGTGACCCCGAACTGGTTGTCTACAGTCTGTGGCCAGCCTTCGGGTTGTAAAATGGGAAAAGTAATGTTTATCTAGAAGGCTAGCTGGCCACAGTGGCACATGCCTGTAATCCCAGCATTGAGGAAGCTGAGGCAGGAGGATTGTAAGACTCTGTTTCCCAGTTTAAAAAAAAAAAGGGTTGAAGATAATGGCTCCATGGAACACCTCCCTGGGTTCAATTTCCAGAATAGGACAAAAAGGAAGAGTTGCTTCAAAGATGAATCTACGTAAAGGACTTGGCATATTGGCTGGATCAGATTGAGTATAAAACGTTATTATGGGACGCACAACCACACCATCATTCCTGATAGTATTTTTACTATTATCGTTATTCTTTTTACTCTTTGGAAATACACCATTCATCAAGGGGTACTAGGAAAAAAGTAAAGTAAGAATGGGTTTTTAATTCATGTGAGAGTAAATCCAGTCCATTATGAATTGATAGGCGAGCATTATGGGGCAGTTTTGAATAGACAACAAATGAAGAGAACACTCTGGAAAGATCCAGTGGGAAAAGTGAGTCTTAAACAGCACTTGAACTGACCAAGCAACAGGAGACTTGGAACCTAGCCAGGCATGACAGAGCATGACATCAACCCAGCGCTCTGGGAGGCTGAGGCGGGACAGTTCGGCAAGGCTGAGCTCAGCAACTTAGACCCTTTTTTAGAATAAAAGATGAGAGAGAAGGGATGAGCCTCAGTGCAGAGGCCCTGGGTTCAGTCTGCAGTAACACAGAAAGGGTGTGGGAGGGCGTGAGCTTAGACCAAGCTGAATTGGAAAAGCTGGACTCTGTCTTGTCGGGGGCTTCTTTGGTTGGGGTGTCTCAGCGTGGGTATAGGTCAGAAGATGTAACTGAATGAACTTCCAGGCGTGGCTTATCCTTTCATGCCCACAGAGGTTTCCCAGGGCTGCCATGACAAAATAACATTTTCGCAGACTCCTGGAGACAGTGCAGTCAGAGATGAGGGTTTCTCCTGAGCGCTCTGTCTGTCTCGTGGTGTCCTCCCATGGTGTTGCTCTGTGGGTGCAGTGCGTGTCTCTTCATGAGTTCAGATCTCTTAGACATCAGTCATGGATTAGATCCATCTGATGGTCTCTCTCTCTTTTTTTTTTAAACTTAATCACCTCTTTAAAGAGCCTGTCTCTTAAGTATTTATGGTTAGAGTTCCAGTGTATTTTGGGGGGGAGGAGGACACCGTTCAACCCATAACTGTCCCATGGTTATCTGTTAGCTGTTAGTAGGCCCAAGCACGGTTGTAGGCAGTAGGGATACCGCTGTGGTTAGAGCAGACCAGAGTGCTGCCCTTACGGAACTGCCGGTGGGGTGGGGTCTGCCTCTGGCTTCTGTTTAGGACTGTCCAACAGTGCAGTTCTGGCACCTCTGTCCTAGAATCCTTCAGTTCCACATACAGGGGTCATTGCTGCATTGGATAGTGTAGGGGAGCTCCTTGAGGGACCAGAGAAAGGACTGGGGACCAGGGAAGAGGCACACACGTGTCTCTGCAGGGGCGGAGGAGATGACATAGTTTTCTTTGGTCAAGGGCTGTTTGTGCTGCTGTCCGTAGGGTGCCGGGCATGGGTGCTGTGCTCGTGGACAAGCTTGTTTCGAGAAGCGGTGGAAGGCTGGCCTTAAGCGGCAGAGCTCAGGGAGCTGCCTGTGTTACTGGGAGGCTGCCGAGGCAGGACCACCGACATGGAGACCTGTGCTGTAAGGAATCTGCCTGAACAGGCCTGGTTCAGTCACCTTCTGAGTGATTTGGGTTCTAGGTAGGTTTGCCAGCTAAAATACAGGATGCCTAGTTAAATTCAGATCAGCTAAATAGTAAATACTCTTCTGTACTCCCATGATTTGAATTTCAGGCAAGTAATATTTGGGACTAATTTTTACTAAAAAAAATTTTTTTATATGGCATTCAGCTTACAAAGGTATTCTGTTTTCTCCCCCCGCCCCCACCTCATACTAGGGGTTGAACCCAGGGCCTTTGCAGTGAGCTACGTCCCAAGCCCTTTTTAAAACTTTGAGATGGGGTCTTGCTGAGTTGCCCAGGCTAGATTCCAATTTGGGATTTTCTTGCCTCAGCCTCCCAAGAGTGCTGAGATTACAGGCTACCACATCTGGCTATTGTCCTGTATTTACAATTGCTAAATCTGACAACTGTAGTTCTAGAGACCCAACATTGTGGCAGAGAAAGATGGGAAAAAAGAACAAAGATAATCTTTTATTAAAGCAAAGACCACCCCCCTCCAAATCGTGGCAAAAAGAAATACTGTGCTTATTTCCTGTGTCACCCCACCCACTGTTTCCCCCAACTGAGACTGTCATTTACCTCCTTTGCACTGAGAAACCTCACACAGGGGTCATAGCCTGGTAACTTAGGGTGGGCTTCCTGTCCTTCTCTGACTTCTTTGTCTGTCCACTTCCGGTTGAGGGCCAGAAGGAAGGGCAGGCTGAACTCTGGTGAAAACTCCAGCTGGAGCTGGATGTGGTGACGCACGCCTGTAATCCCAGCCCTGGAGGGACAGGCAGGAGGATCCTAAGTGCAAGGCTAGCCTAGGGTGCATAGGGAGTTCAGGTCTAACTGGGGCTACACAGAGAGACCCTGTCTCAAAAACACTGCAGATAATTCACTCCACCATTCTCTCCATGGCTTTGTTCCAACAAGAATCTATTATGGACACCGAAATATGAATTCTGTATCATCTTTTGATTATTTTTCAGTCACTTAAAAAATTAAAACCATTCTTCCTTTGTGGACCTTTATAAAAACAGATGGCAGGCCAGATTTGGCCTGTGAGCCACAGTTTGCCAACCCTCTCTTAAGTCATCAACAGAGAACATCACAGAAGCCTGGCTCTCATTGCCCCACTAGGGGCTGAATGGCTTCTTGCCCTGAGGTCACAACATCTGCTCGTACTAGGTGATAAACAGGCCAGTGGCAGGCGTTACCTTTCAGCTGCCCAAGATATAGTTACCAACCCCCATCCCATAGTTTGCTCGAGGAGAAAGGTTCCTGTGTGGATTTGTAGATATTTAGGAAACGAACCTTTAGTGGTCAGGTCTGCACAGAGTCAGTATTATAATGAATGCAGTTTATAATGATCATAGACTACAATATCCTGAGTAATTTGGGGCTAATACATAAGTAACTGGCTGAATTGGATGTGAGCACTTGTATGCCTCTGGTATAAAGGTGCCTTGTGCATGCAGCTGTGTGCATGCTTGGCATTGTGTGTGTCTAAATGGAAAGATCAGATTAGCTTTGACTTTCTGTCACCAGATGGGTCTCAGATGCCCCTGAATCCTGGGTAGGAGGTAAGACCTTTCATTCCTTAGTATCATGACAGATGGAAGCTTCATGCCTTGTGGATAGAGGATGTGCCTGGTAAGGTAGACAATGGAATTACACCTCCACAGAAATCACTCCTGGACTGAGAATCAAGTTTGCATGTGTGCCCTGTAGCATTCATTCTTGCTGAATGCTGGGAGATGGGTGGTTATTAGGTTATGTCAAAGTAGCGTTTGCCTTAATACAGGATCCTCTTGCAGTAACCCAATAATGGAAGAGGGAAGAAGGGAGGGAGAGCAGAGGAAGAAAGGTGATGGTGACCTTATTTCTGAAAGTGAGAAGCATGTAGAAGTCAAGGAAATACGGTGTTAAACCATAGGCTGTTAGGTTCTGCACCCCGGTCCCTTACCCAGGGTCCAGCAGGTGTGAGTCACTAACACTGACACCTCGATCAAGGCAATGCAGTACAGCTCAGTGGTCAGAAGGCAGCATCTGGCCCCGTGGCCTGGCATGAGGTCCACCAACTCTCTGCCTTTGGCTGCATTACTAAGCCTTGCTGTTTGCTGGCTTGTCCAGGGCTTTAAAGTACATGAAGTGCTCAGAACTGTGCTAGCACACAGGTCTTGTGCAGTAAAGGAAGAAGTGGGTTCCTTACCTCTGGCCCTCTTCTCCATCTTCCACAGACTCACAAGTCTGTCTTGAGGAAATGTCCCTGGCTTTCTCTGTGGGTAGTGGTCTGTGGAGATTCCATGGCTCTCCATGACCCAGAGTTCACAAGCTAGACCTGTCACTTGCTGGGTTTGGGTCTTTCTGCAGGCTCCCAGTTCTCAGTACAGAAGAGAGAGGTGTCCTTGTCTCTTTCCAGGACTTGCTGTGGAGAGCGTGCCAGAGACTAGGACGGTGACAGTGCCTGGCAAGGTGCAAAGCTGCTTCTCAGAGGGAGAAGCGACTGCTGCTGGTGTCTTTGTCAGCGTCCTCAGGCATTCCCTGATTCCCCTCCAGCTCCTGCTTCTACCACAGTAATTCTGATTCCTCTCACTGTTTTTAGGTGGAATTATTGATGAATTCAAGTATGAAGTTGCGTAAGAAGAGCGCTTTGATTTTGTGTAAGAGTATTATTTCTGAGTCCAGTTCTATCCATTTCTCTTTTTTGAAATGACACTCTTGTCTTTCTTATTCCTGGAAGTGTCTCAAGTACATCCAAGGCCAGTTTATGTTCAGATGACTTTTTATATCTTTTTCTGTAACTCTAAAGGAGAAATATATTTCATCATCCCTAATCTTAGTATGACATAATTAGGTATTTTCCTCTGCCCTGTCTAGGCTGAGGAGTATGAGTGTTGCTTCCTTATGTTGTATGAGTGTCATTGCAGCCTCTTCCATTTAGGGCAGTTCTCAAGCTCTGAAGAGCTTGGAAACCTTGCTCAGAAGTGTTCTTGGTGGCAGAGTGGGTTGTCGGTATCTTCTGAGCACATTTTTTTAGTAGTATGTGCTTGCAGTGCATAATGAGTGCATTCATCAAGGGGAGTTGGTACATGTACATATCCTGTCTTAGTTTTTCTTACTTCCCTTCCTCTCCTCTCTTTCTGTCCCTCCATCCCTAGATCCCTTCTCATTAATCTTGTCTTCTGAAATGCAGTTCTTTTTGGGTCTTCTCTGATGGTAACATTTTTCAGAAGTTAGGACAAGACTACATCCTGGCTTGGGTCACCCCCAAAGTCCTTCTTCATGGTCTTGCAAACAACAGCAGCCGTGTAGAGTGTACTCTGACCAGAGTGAACAAGAGACTGGTTTTGGTAGGCAGTGGGAAGTGCTTGAGGATATCAGCTCTGCGCAGAGGACAAACAACGCTTGGGATGGTTGGCCTCAGCTCATGTAAGATTGTGGTTACCTCACGGTGTGAGGGAAGGAAAATGTCCCCACACACTCACTCATGAGGGTGAGAGATTTCTCGTGGGCTTCCTGAGTGATGCCTCTGGTGTGAGTATATGTCTGGGTCTCTTCTTGTGCTCTCTTTCGATACTTGGTGGAAAGGCTTGGCTTAGGAACAAAGGTTGTTTTGCATTGAAAAAGACAAGCAGTGCTGAGATAAATCTTGGCAGCCTTTTCAGAAATTGATCTGGGCAAAGACATGAATTGGGGAAAGGGTGGGGGTATTGGTTCAAAGGCAGTGAGGTTGGCCAGCTGTACCCGTCTTGAGCTAAGTGCTCTGGGACTCTGGGACCTGAAAATTACGCTTTGAGAAAGAAGCACTGAGGACAGGGCCTCCCCAAAGAAGGGAAGTCGGAGTTGAGAAACAAATACCAGGTAGTGTGGTGTATATCAGGTCATTTGAACCCTTCCACTTTGCAAGCCAGGGTGTGTCCCTAATCTGTGAACTTCTTGAGGCCATGACCCAGTCTTGCTTCATCCCAGCCTCAGCTCTGTAAATTGTTACTGGAGTTTTGTGTGTGGGGGTTTTTGGGGGGGGTATTGGGAATTGAACTCAGGACCTTTGCACTGACCATATATATTCAGCCCTTTTAATTTTAAAAAATGTTTTATTTATTTATTTAAATCTTGAGATAAGAGTCTTGATAAGTTGAACAGTTAGGACTTGAATTTGCAGTCCTCTTGCCTCAGTGTCGATGAGTGCCGGGTGCTGGGGCTATGGGCGTGTACCATCACACCCAGTTTACATTTATTTTTTTGGATTGAAAAGACTCTCTGGAATGTAGATTCTTTTCTCTTAACTGGAAAGAATCTTTGGACTCTTAACTTCCTCGTTTTGGGGGGGCCCAGGTAGGCTGTAACCTTGAGGTTCTGTAGTAACTGACCAAGGTAGGTGCCAGGCCTGAGTGCCTGTTGGCATGGGGCATAGCTCCTCTTAATGTGTTGCTCTTCTGATTAAATCATGAATGAAACCTGTGACACATTTATTTCCAAATTAGGCTACAATTATGGATCAATTTGCATTTAATGTTTAATCTGAAAATCATTAAAAGGTTTTATTCTTAGGGGTAGTTACTCTGTGCTTATTGAAAAAACAAGTCTATGCCTCATGTTAATACATGATGCTTTTTATGAGGAATGGGCAGAAATTCCTAGAGAACACAGAACACATAGCTAGTCTGTGTGCCTGGGAGTTCGGGCAAACTTCTGGTTCTCTGATTTTACAGTACTTACAGCGACTGTTGCAGTATCATTGACTGTAGCTCTAGTGTGTGCCAGCATCCATGGAAGTTGTTCAGATGCCTTAGTTTAATTTCAGAACACCTGTGTAAAGTGAGTGTCGTTATCTCCCTTCCTCCCCCCCCTTGTACTGGGGATTGAACCCAGGGCCTTTGCACTGAGCTACATCCTAAATCTGCTATTTATGTTTTATTTTCTTTTGAGGCAGGATCTCACCAAGTCACTGGGTGGCCCTGGCTGGGCTTGAAGTTGTAATCTTTCTGCCTCGGCTTCCCACTTGATGATTGAAGACAGGATTTGAACACTCATCTGTTTGATTTCAAATTGGCTCTGGACTAAATTGTGAGGTGATCCTGTGGGTGTCCAGTACCGTTAACTAGGGGAATTGTACATGTGGTCTGAGGTTAAAGTGCATTTGATACTGAAGTGTTTACTGGTAATTTGGGGGTGACATCAGCACTACCATTATTGCAGTAAGGAGATAGGGCCCCGTGGTGACTGGAAGCGCTCCCCCAGCATCCACAGGCTATAGGGATAGACCTCGCAGCAAGCCTGCTTTTCCTTGTCTTGCCACTAGTCCGAGATCAGTCTGGGTGCCTTTCTGGAAAGATCTTCAGAATTAACTCATCAAGCCCTTCCCATCTCCTGTGTACTGGCCTAGTTGGTTCCCTTTGTGGATTGGTCTTCAAGTTCCTTTATTCTCTTACGTTGTGTGTTTGGCTACCCCGTATTTAGTCTGACAGTGAAGAATGAGGTTTGAGTCCAGGCTCACTCACTGCCTGCCTGTGTTTTAGGTGAATCCTGGAATCCTGGTTGCTAGTAGCTCCTTTGCCCCTCCCTGTGGGTGTGAGGTTTTCTCTGAGGACCTGTGAGATGAGAGCACCTTGCCCAGGGCAAGGAAGCTTCTTTCTTGCTTTTGTCCTTTTCCTGTAAGAAGAGGGTCCTTTTATTGATAAAAAGTTGACTTGATCCAGTAGCACCCTCATTGTTTTGGGTTCTTGCTAGTGCCTACTGTTCTTTTATTCAATCACTGTTTTGAAGCACACAGCCTCTCCAGGTCCTTTTCTTGCATTTGGGAGCATCTGGGGATATTGTGGGGAACTAGAGGGAGGATGTGCTCATTTGCCTACTCCCCCATGCTGGAGCCCACCCAGTAGAAGGGAAGGCAGACAGGTTAGCCAACAAGTACTACTAAATCGAGTTGCATGCAGAGCCGTTCTACCAGCTCACGTATTCATTTAGTCCCCTGTTTTTGCAACAAGCATTTTTGAACACCTGTTATGTTCCCAGTGCTGTGCTGAGCACAGAGCATGTGGAATTGGATCATGTCTGTTAGCCAGGGAATTACTTCACAGTAAAAGGGGCTGGGAAACAAAGCCTTCTCGTGTTCTTCCATTTTAAACATTTAATCGCTTTGTAGTTAAAAATCTCATTTGAGGAAGTACAAGCTTCTAAGTAAGGCGCCCCCCCCCCCCAGCAGATGCTATCTGTGTGTAAGAATGGCTGCGTAGGGTATATTTGGATTCTGGTGGCTCACTTTCAGGTACTCTAACTCACCAGCGCAGGCTCGAGGCCGGTCAGTGGAGCTTTACCCTGCAGCTCAGGTGAGTTGGCTGCAGGTGGGCCGTGAACCATGCATGGCTCAAACAGTATCAGATTCGCACTGGAAGAAAATGAGAAACAAGGAGGGAAGTAATTCTTGGAGAAGCAGCCTTGGAATTAGAAGCTGCAGTGGGCAGGAGGAGCAGAGCTCTGCAATAGGAGTTTGAGGTTGCCTCCTGTCTCTGCTGCAGGCCACTTCTCTGAGTTATCAGCCTCCTTAGTGTGAGTGATATGACTGGCGGGACAGGCAGAGACAGAGGCTGTAGGGCTAGGGATTGGTGCATACCAAAAAATAGCACAATATTTCCCAAATCTATGATTCGTTCTTTGAATGTGGGTTGAACAGCTGTATATATACTCTGTGACTTCTCTTTACTTCACAAAAACATGCTATAACCACATTAAAGAAACCCTACAAAAAAGGAAAAGAAAAGGGAAAACCCTCATCCAAGAGCTGTGCTCCCCAACACAACTGTTTTCATTTTAACTTTTAGCACTTGTCTGGGTGCTGGCATATTTCTATAGAGATGTAATCATATGTAGACTCGATTTTGTAATATGTTCTTTTCAGTAAACCTAAAGTAAATGCTTTCCAAATGGTTACATAGTCTTCAAGATGATTTTTAATGCTCTTACAATCTATCATCCCACATGCTGAATTTACTTAACCATTCATCTATTATTGGACATTTAGAATTTTTTCCTGCAGTTTTGTGCTATTATAAATGATACTTTGAGATATAACTTCATCTTTATTGTAGATTATTTCCTTAGGGCGAATTCCCAGAAGTAAGATTTCTGGGTGAGAGAGCATAATTTTTTTTTCCCCCTTCTTGATGGGTATTACTAAATTGCTTTCCAAAAGGGTTGTACCATACTTTACAATACCCCCAGTAGTGTAAGAATCTACCAATTTCAGCATCTTGGCCTGCATTACATATTGTAATTTTGATGAAGGTTTGGCCTTGTGGTGCCTCATTGTTAAATTGGTCTTTCTTGGCTGATGGAAGGGTTACATATGGCTTTTTTTTTTCTTTGTCTTTCTTCCTCCTCCTCCTCTTCTTTCTTCTTCTTTTTCCTTCTTTTTCTTCCTCCTCTTTCTTTATGATTTTATTTAACTGCTTTATTTAGCCAGGTCCTGTTTGGTTGCGGTCAGATTTTCTGTGTAGAATTTTTCAGATTCTTGGATTTTACACTTAGAAAACTAAACTAACAAAACCAAACTTAGAGTCCATCTGTATAATAAATACTTTAGACATATTTTATGGTTTGATTAGCTGTTTGCAGTCTTAACTTCCTTATAGGTCACAAGTTAATAGGGTGGCATTCAGAAACTAGAGGGTCTTTTCCTTTTAGGACCCCCCCTCCACCCACCATTTCCTGTCTCCTCCTCCTTTATAAGCACTATTTTTGTCTTTTTGGAGATAAGACATAAAAGGACCAGCTTTTAGTCATGTTCGTTCAACTTACAAAATACAGATTTCCTAAGTTATGCAATATGGCATGAGGATAAAGAAAATCACAGCATTGTAGCACATTGCCTGTGACTGTGATGGAAAAGCAAACATCTCCCATGACATCTTAGAAAGGTGTGTTTGAGGGTGTAATCTTAGCTGGTGGTACAGGGGAGTCCGACTTGTTTTTCAAGTTGGCCTTGAAAAACTTTGTTCTTTCTGGAATGCTCACCATCCCTAGTATGACAGAGTCTGCTGGGTGACAGCCGCCCTCACTCTGCTCTGCGTACTGTGGACACTGGACTGGTTTGTTTATTTGCCTGCGGTAAATGATTGAAATGCCCTCCCCTTTGCAGCAGCGTCCAGCAATTGCTGGGTGACTATTGTTCCCCAGGCTCCCAGTGGTGATGCCAAGTGCAGGTCTGGCCTTTGAGATCAGCGAGACAGACCCTGCCAGGCCCCCTCCCCCAAGCACACACAAGGACAGAAGCTCCCAATTTCTGCACCTTAGGGGCTCTCTCCTTAGGCAATGCTGCCCTAGCAGTGCCTGTTAGGAGAATCTGAAGTTGGCAGAATAACTGGGTCTATGTACTGAAGACAGCGGTGGCGGCTCTGTTTCAGTTTAATTTGTTAATGAAACAAGACGGAGCATATTTCCCCCTCCCGCACACCTCTCGGGCTGTTTGAGATGAGGCACAATTAATTTATTTGTGCTGTCTGTGGAGGCGTATGCCAGCTAATGCAGTGCAAGAGCTTTTATCTCAACGTTTGTAATGAAGAGGGGCAGGCTGCTGGCAAATTGACAAGG
Organism: Dolichotis patagonum; assembly: GCA_004027295.1. Lineage (NCBI taxonomy): Eukaryota > Metazoa > Chordata > Mammalia > Rodentia > Caviidae > Dolichotis > Dolichotis patagonum. The sequence goes on from PVJX010008451.1 coordinate 63,784, forward strand.
ATTACTGATGACTCATCCTCTGACTGCAAATGCTTTCTTCCGAAATAATAAAATGTGTGCGCACACGCAAGCCTAGTTCCTGTTGGAAATGGGCAGAACCAATTTGGGAAAGTTTAGGCACCTCTGAAACACAGGAGAAAGAAAGGAAGAAAAGGCGTGATTCCCCTCCTTCTGTCGGCCTGGCCTCACAGAGGAAGGGGCTCCTGCCCAGCGGCTGCCCTTTGGGGATGGGAACGCCCAGTGCCTTTGCTGTGCGTCTTTCCTGGGAAGGCTGGCTCCTTTGTGTTACTCTTTCGTCTCCAGGAGGCAGCCCTCCCCCACAGTCTTCTCCTGGTAGGATGAGGCACCAGAGCCTGTTCACTGCTCACCTGCGGTGGCCACCCTTCTTTGGGAGCCCTCCCTGGCTGGCTTGGCTGTGTGAAGCCCTCCATCCTGGGCCTGTTTGGTTTTACTCTGAAAGTGTATGCAGGGCTCCTCTGACTCTTGAGTTCCCCAGTCCAGGGCCTTGCTGGTGGCTGTATTGGTTTTGAGTGTTTCTGTCTCCCCACTTTCATAGGCTCAAGGCAGTCTGACATTACATCAACTTGGTGAATTTCATATCTTGCGTTTCCCATGCTGCAGGATGAGGAATCAGAGGTGCGGAGTGGTAAGAAAACAGGTTCATCATCCTTGTAAAGGCAGTGTGATGAGAAACCCAGACTGTGGAATGCAGAAATCATGATCATCATGATCTTTCATGATACTTCATGATATTTATTCATTAAGGACAAAATGTAGTATTTTCCATGTTGTCATATAGAAACAGCTGGGCAGATAAGCTGTTTGAGAGTGGTGGCGCATGCCTATAATGGGAGCACTCTGGGAGGCTGAGGTGGGAAGATCAAAAATGAGCCCAGCCTGGGCAGTTTAGCAACTTAGACCCTTTCTCAAGATCAATAATAATATTAATAGTAATATTAAAAAATGAGATAGCCAGGGATATAGCTCAGTGTGAAGGCCCTGAGTTCAAGCCCCAGTACAAAAAAGAAATAAAAAGGGGAGATGATATGGACGTCTTGTCACGTAGTAGAATAGCAGAAAGCTCACAGTTTCTGGAGACTTAAAAACAAGAAAAGTCTGCCCTGGTTCAGATAAATAATCTCTAAAGCATAGTCTAAGTAGTTTTTTCTTCTGGGTCAAACTCCTCCTAGGGCTGGGTGTGCAGGAGGACTGAGTGTAAATATACAGCTGGCCCAGTCACCTAGGATAAGCAGCACAGATCCCTGTGCAACGCCTTACTGACTTGCAGAGCCAGGAGGGGTCTGGGAGATTTTACAGATGAGGGAACTGTGGCCCAGTGAGAGAGATTATGTGTTAGGAGGAACCCCATTTATCCAGCTGTCTTCCCATGCAGCTGGCAGACAGTCACGGAGCCAGTGCTGGGTTGGTGACAGTGTTAGGCTGTGAATGAAATGCACACAGACCTGTCTCCAAGGAACAGAGCAGTGGATAGCATGTCTGAGCTGGCAAGGATGAGTGAAGTCAGGGTACCTTGTGGCATACGTAGCAGAGGGGAATTAATTGGGGGTGATTCCTGGAAGAAGCGGTACCCACCATGAGACTGGAAGCTTGCAGATGAACACTGTTTAAAAATGGGAAAATGGTCTTGAGTGAAAGCTAGTACCTCATTTCTCAAGTTCAGCTGCAGTCAGAGCCACTTAAAAGGTATCATGTAGTCTGGGGATATACCCCAGTGGCATAAGCACCTGCCTGGCAAGTGTGGGGTCGTGAGTTCGATCCCTGGTGATAC